>JABCKS010000089.1:17988-41392 GCA_018851325.1 Termitomyces sp. DKA19
GCCGCCGAATTTCTCTTCGGCAAAAACCTTGACACCCTCTCTGGTGATCTCCCTATCCCCGGAGTGACACCCATGGGTCCAAAGGGCTCTCAAACGCAGGACACGTGGGGCTCGTTCACTGGAGCATTTGAGATGGCGCAACAAATTATCACTCGCCGAAGTAGGATGGGGTGGATATGGCCTCTGTTTGAGATGTTTGGGGACAGGAGCATCCCGTATGTGCGGGTAATTAGGGCATGGCTTGACCCCCTTGTTGGGCAAGCACTGAGAGATCACGAAGCGACGAAGCGGGCGGGCGTAAACAGTCCGATTTCGGATAAGACGTTTTTGCAGCATTTGGTTGACAGTACGACTGGTGAGTAATATGTCATTTTTTTCTCGGATTTTCTTTCAGTATCTCCGTCCTACTTCATGACATCACAATACGCTGTTGTGTTTTCCCGCTTCAATTTACATCTTGGCGCACTGGGAAAAAACTGACCTGGTCAAATGCAGATCCTGTTTTGATCCGTGATCAGTTGCTTAGCATGCTCCTTGCTTCCAGGGATACGGTACGTTCCTCCTCCGGAAAGAATTCATGGATTTATCCCTTCCCAATCGATAGACCGCATGCGTATTGACCTTCATTACATACATCATGGCCTCCACCCCGCACGTCGCGGAGCGCCTAAGGGCCGAAGTACTCGCTCATTGCGGGCCGGATGCACCACCTACATACGAACAAATACGTGGGCTAAAGTACAGTGTGTATATTTTTCTACCATCCTTCAGTCCTCGATTTGACATCTTTCCCCCAAAGTGCGAGCTGTGATCAATGAGACTCTTCGCCTTTTCCCACCAGTGCCGCTCAACGTCCGCGAATCCCGCGCAGAGGCATGTACACTACCCCGTCCTGACGCTACCTACTCCAAAGGGGAAGATACCCGTGCATTCTACATGCCCGGCTCCACAACGATCATCTTCCTTCCCCTCCTCTTCCAACGCAACAAAGCACTATGGGGTCCAGACGCGGATGAGTTTGACCCAGAACGTTGGCTTGACCCTGCACGTGTAGCCAAGTTCGTTGCCAACCCGTCAATATTTGGGCCATTCAGTGCTGGGCCGAGGATCGTGAGTTTATTTTCTTACTTTTTTCCCTTACCGGTGCAGTTCCTGATTGCGTGGATTTCTCAGTGCATCGGCCAAAACTACGCGTACAATGAAGCATCCTATTTCCTTGTGAGGCTCATGCAGAAGTTCGATAGGTTTACATTGGCGTCGGAAGTGCAACCCAAGGGGTCTCTTCCACCTTCTGAGTGGAAACAACGAAAGGGACGACAAAATATCGAGAAGATCTGGCCGTCAGCAGCGTTGACGCTTTATGTCAAGGTCAGTTCGTTGTTGCTCTCGCCTGGACTCTTTTCCCTAAATGTAGTTTTGTATCATGTAGGGCGGCCTATGGGTTCAATTCCACAGAGCGAGCTCGACATGATACCAACCGCTCTTGTGCTGGGTGCTAGGCCCTTCGGGCCCAGCCTTTACATCGACACCGGGTCCACTGTTCTTAGAGCGTGGCGCTTCATCGTTAGGTGTGCGCGCCACTGTATGCATAGCCACACTCGATGGCTTTAGTCATATAGGACCTGGTCCCGTTGCGACACGCAGAATAAGCATTGTCTAGACATGCATACTGCCTTTACCTTTTAGAATGTTATCTATAGACACGTTGCACATGTATTCTTGACACATCGATTTGAAGCTTTTGAAGCTTTGGACACGGGCACATATATATAGAGTCCATAGACATATCAAAATGATCGATAAGTGCTCAGAACGTCAACCTTTGATCTAAGTGATTTCCTATTTCTCAGACGCCTGTGCCGCCACAAGTTTATCAAGGTATCCTGGCCAACCCGCTGGGAACTGATTGTATGCTATGGTATTCGGTAGATTGCTATAGAAACTAGCTCCAAGACCTAGAGTCTGCGTGATCGTCTGAACCATATCCATTGGCGCGCTCTCTGGTCCCGTGTGTATGATTGCGGCTTGTTTGTTCCCAGGAGTTGATGCGCCGGAGGGAAATACCGAGGCTCTGTTGAAAGGGAGTCCGGTTAGTGAGTGGCTGAGGGGAAAGAAGACGTACCTGAAGTTTTCGTATGTATTTTCGAACGTAACAACGATATTGGCGAAGGAGAAATAGCTTGGTGAGGATGTAGCGTCCCAAGTACCAGGGTTCAGCACGATCTGTATCCGAAAACAAAAGGATTTCGCAACCATGAATTGAGAACGCCAGATTTCGTGAATGAACAAACGAACGCACGTAGGCATCAGGTCCCAACTTTGTCTTTGCGTATGATGCATAACTCTGATAATGAGCAACATTACCCGAATTAGTCGCCGCCTCGTCGAAGAAGATCCCTTCTACGTGGTAGTCCGCGCCGGCATGAGCTGCGGCAGCCCATCCAGCATAGGTGTCGATTTCAGTTGTAATTTCGCTCAAGGCATGTTGACCGTAGCCAGTTGCTATGTATCCAATCATCTTAACGTTTCCATGGACCATACCTGCATTGCGAAGCTGCGTTACGCATGCCTGGTAGTTCGCGTCGGGCTGGGACCCCGCGGGTCCGGGACCCGAGTTTGGGTTTATGACGAGGATGAATCGGAGGTCTGAATAGGTGGGGATTCTTTTCATGGTATAATGGAACGGTAGATAATGAAGTTCTTGGTTGTTTGAGTAAAAGGAAGGGGAGGCTTACGCGGATAGGAGAGGAGTCCAGTTTGAGCAGCTGTCGCCTGGGTAGATGTAGAGAGGGAAGATGAATGCGGAAGGGAAGAGAGCTAAAGAGCCAACGCAGGCATTTAGAACGGTCAAAATGCCTATGAGGCGTGTTAAGAAGCCAGAAAAACGCATTGCAGATGCAGTATCGATTCAGAGGATGAAAGATTCAATGAACGACTTTGAAGGGAGATTTCAATTTATAGTGTGACCTAAACAGACCTGAATACGCAGGTCAGTCGTTCTCTTCCGCCATCCAGTCTGAAGTATGCACATCCGAACAACTAAAGAAGGATGTCATGATCGACAGGCTACATGTAGCAAGCGATTAAAAGGTCTGTATGCGTCGCCCGCTACATGAAAAACTACTTTCATGGTCGTCGGGGAAAGTGAGTTCGTTTAGAAGGCCTCCATAGACGCTGAGCAGGTGACTTGCTAAGAAAAGAGGCTAGTTCATGGAGTCTGTCAATGAGCTGGTCAAGAAGAGAAGGTCTGCAGATTCTTGAAGAGTTGTTTCTTTCATGAAGGAATACGAGGATCTAGATTTATTGTATACACTTGGCACACGCCAAGGAGAAAAGCCGAAACTATGGATCAACTTCCAGTTCAAAGAACACAAATAGTACGGTCACACATGGACCTCACGAGCATCCACCCCGATCCCTTGTTCGTCGGCTCGCGTCATTGTTCGGTCATCAAAGGGCTCGAGTTCACCCCGTTCCGAGGCCGGGAAATCGTTCCGCCCGTCGATCAAAGGAAAGAGGCTATCAGTTACGCATAACTTGGAGCCGTGATTCAAGGGCAGCGGGCTATAGGGTGTAGCTGGCAGCGACGGGAATCAGTTGAAGTGAGGGCTATCGGGCTCGTAGTGCAAATGACAACCGAGTAAGTACAAAGGCCATGCAATAGCACTGACGTTGGAGAAATGTCAACAACCATGTGCCAGTGAGTTCAACGACAGAACCCCTGAGACATAATTACTCCATCCTGGCATTTCCTCGAAAGACGCAGATCCGGATCCACTTCGTCTGGATGAATGAAAATCGAGCGATTGAATCGCAAATAGCACAAGGCTTTGTATAGAATAGGGCCTCAAGGAGAAGGTACAGTGCTTTACCCAAGGAGAAGATGGTTTTGCTTGGCCGCTTTTGGACAGTTGTCAACGTACAGTTCTTGCTGTTTTTGCCAACTGTCCAAAAAAAATTCCACCCGCAGTTAATGTGATTACCCCGCATGTCCGTTGCAGATCCCGACAGCCTGAACTGATCGCCGGAGTATGTGCCAAATTTCCTACACGTCCAAAAAAAAAACAGCGAGAGACAGAGTACAGGACACAAATTCATTACTCGTGTCATCTCTCTTGTGCGGTCCGATGTAGCTGCTATCGGTGGTTTCTTGCTGCGTTGCACTGCATTACAAACGTGATTATCGGCTCCGCGCCGAGTGCCGACACATTGATCGGAAGTCCGAGCGGATTAGACTCCATTTTTTGGATGTTGAGTCTAATCATACTTAGATATGGAATGGATAACATACAAATGAGTGTACAGATAAGATAAGAGCAAGATATTGAGGTATGACCAAGCGTGTGTATGATAGAGTAAACTAAGAATATACAAGTGAATATCGGATTATGGGCCGGTCAATCGTGTTGCGTAAAAGAAGATATCCGAGTATAGGACACAGACGCGCTAATCAGTATTGTTAGTAGTGTCCCATACAATCATGGCACGCTGCCGAGGCGCTTTTAAAGAACCAGTAAGTCAATAAGCCAAAGACATTGTGCAATAGCCGATCATAACACACCTTTCATTGTCCTCCGTGCAGCAATTGCGACACACCGTCCTTCCACACCCAGGCACAAGATAAAACTCGGCCAACAACGTCTCCAAAAAACCCTCCTGAGAATCCCCCTCCGCAATATTACGCCTCTTCTCGCCGCGGTTAGTGTTTGCCGAATGAAGGGCGAGAGCAAGACGTTTTGGGGATGGTGGAGATGACGGAGAAGGTTCAGGCGTCGGAGAACGCGTGAGGTGGGGCGTGGGTGGCATTGAGGATGGACAGGCGGTACAAGTGCGAGAACAGATGGCGCAGGTCGGGGCGGAGCACCTGACGCAAAGAGTTATCGATTAGTTGTATAGTTGTGATCACGGCACGCGCACCGTGCACAGATGACGAGGAGGCCTTGCGCAGCTTTGAGCGCGCGGCGGCAGGATACACAGCTAGGAGTTGCGGTCGTGGCTGGTGCTGTAATGGTAATGGGTTTGACGACGGCGTCTTTGACGTGCGATGAGACGTTCGACGTCGATGTGGACGACGAAGTAAGTTTTCTGCGCTTGTGAGGTCGCGAGAAGCCCATGGAAGTGTGTGGCAACCAAAGATTCTGTCAGCACGCTCTCCTCATGTTCTGCGCCCTTTGGCATCGGAACACGGTCCGAGGTGAGAAATTCAAAAATACACCGAAGGGGAGTCGAACCCCTGCCGCTTGCTCAACTACATGGTATGGAAGGCAAGCATGATAACCGCTTCACCATCGGTGTCATGGTTTATGCTGTGTAACACAATAACAGATTCAAGAGAATTAATAATTCCGTCGATACTATCCTTGCTCTGTGTTTGATGGTCAACCGCTACAATGACTATGCGTAATTACAGACCTAAGATCAACTGTCATTATTAGGTCCGGAGCCAAAACACTATGCAGACTTGTATTGTTTGCTCAAACCAATCAACATTGGAATATAAATTCCAGACAGATATTGAAACGGTTTCACAAAGCTACTTGCTCACTTCTACTGCGCCGAGGACATTTCAAAGACCAAGATATCGGCCTGGATGTCTATGGTTCTTTGCAGGAGCTATTTGTATCTTTGCACTCGTTGCGTCTAGCCCTGAAAATCCAGTCGCATTTTTCGGAGGTTGCCAACAGCTATGTCATTCGACGTCCCTGTACTCTCAAGGAGATTTGCATGCCGATTTTGAGATTGTCCGCCCACTAATTGGCTCGGAGCAGACTTCTGGTCTTGCAATCACGGTGTGGCTTTGAACAGACGAATATGAAGACCCCCTCGATGACGGAGAAATGTCCAAACACTCGCGTTCTAGTCCCATACATCCCGCCATCCTGCTGTACTCCGATTTCGTATTTCGAGGGCTTCGCTTGAGGGACACAAACGTATTTGCTATGGCCAATTTCACAGTCCCAACAGCATACTTGTAAGCAAAATCGGATGAACTACATGCTGCATACTTCATCTCATTTTTCTACCAGCCAAAAGCCTTGCCTTGCGGGTTATGACCTTCGTGGATCAGTCGTCCTGTTACCCGCTTCGCTATCCGCTCGACAAAATTATTGACTATTCGACTTTGATACCTAGTTATGTCAAGACCTTTCCCGTCTGTCCGTGGCCGTAAGTCGAATCCATGTAGTATGCACCTAGCGCTCAAGCCTTTTCAGATTTCCACTAGGTTCTTCACGTGTGGACAATAGAACCTTGGCCAAGGCAATAGAAAGTTTTGGTATCTCGATTCCGCTTCTCGAATTTCACAGCATTCGTAAGAGGTGTGAAGTCTCAAACGATGATACCTGTGGTCCTTTGACCCATCACCCCTACATTGTTACTTGGTAATGTACAGAGTCCGACTTTCGAGATCTTCTACTTACCTCTGGTAGAACTCAAATCCGCATTATTGATGAGACCGCACTTTTTGACAGACGAGCTTATCTAAAGAAGCAAAAGACGTTCAAATACATGTCTGTAGGTCACTTTTTTTTTCGAAGTTCCTGATATATTTCATTCTTGCTATAGTGCGGAGAAAGACAGGGAATATGGCATCCTTCAATACTCGACTGCAACAGAGTCTATGAATATGCTGGATATGTCGAGACGGCTATGACAGTAGGAGGAGAGATGATACACAACGTTCTATTACATCTCTGCCTCGACATATGTTGGCCCAAAAGTAAGACAACTAAATACTTATTTGCAAAAATCACTTACTGTTCCACTCTAGGACTCCTTCTGATTCGACGACAGAGGATAAGATCAAAGCTGCTGCTGATGACCAAGAATCTGTGAATGTGTCCTGGAAACTCTCATTCGATGGAGGGTCTTTTTGTAGAGTTTTTGGGCTACAAATGATTGAAGATTGGCATCGCAAGACTGAATTTGATATGCAAGACAGTGACCATTTCCTCACACTAGCCCATGATGAAGTAGAAATCACGGGTAAGCCTTCCAAACTAAACAGTGTGCGCCCCTGACACTAAGCGTATTCGATCAGACGGGCTTTATGGATACAGGCATTACCAGGATTCGCACCCAAGACGCCGCTTACTGTTGTCAACCTTGCAGTCAGTCTCCCATGTTTGTCATGTGTGCTTGGCTTTGTCACGGCCTCTTACTATAGTGGGAACATCTAAGAGACTCTCTACTACATTATAAGTTCACTCTTCTCCGTCGTCTTCATGATCAAAACAGTCTTCCGTTTGGAATCTCCCTTCCAAGAGGCCCTGGTGGAGCCGATGGGTCCCTCATCAAATGCCATTAAGACGCGCGGAGCAAGCGAGTCAAAGGATAGAAAACCGAATGGGCTCATGGTCCAAAGGTTGCGTCAGTGTGTTTGTGTTAGCTATCACCCAGTAACTTAATGGGTGATAAGACCCTTAGATGATATTCGGGGCGTTTGTCATATACTACTCGTTCTCACCTCATTCCTATGCTATAATAACAGCAATTTTGCCGCAGAGCTACCAGATGATTATGTCCACAACTGGTTGATCGACCGCTGGTCCGAATTCGCCTCTTCGATGGATGTTACGGGTGTATTTTTCCAAGTCTTGTTGACCTGGCAGTCAAAGTCTTTCGCTGGCAGCTACAATGTCACTCGTTTGTTGTCATTAGGGTGGATCCTGGCAGGACTTGTGAAATATATCCCAGGAGTTGTTGGGCCTATTACGCTCGACCTAGTTTTACTGCTCATGAGTTTGCAGGATTTGTATTAACGTCAATCAGGCTATGGCAGTCATTTACGTATCCCCACGTCGAACAAGCCACTGCGATTCAACTCAAGTAATAATGTAGAGGATAGTATACAGGAATATGTGGAATGATTTATGATTACGTTACAGGTGGATGGACCCTGCCAAACACCACCTGCAAGCCAGTTGATTGAGATCCCTTTGTCTTTACATACGCATACTTATGAATCTAGAGGACCTAGATTGGATGACTTATCATGCCCCCGAGGAAATGCGCCCCGCCAGACTGCACTCGAAGACGCCCCGAAACCGGCACCCGAACCACTGCTGCCTCTAAAACCAAAGGAGTATTCGAGCCGCCTGACGAGATCTGGCTTGAGGTCCTTTCGCACTTACCGGGTGCATTGCGACACTGAGAATCTCAGACGCGCCATTACTTTCTTTACTCCACCCTCGAGCGCTCTCTCGGACGCGTCGTGCATTGCGTCCTTTGTTCTTGCCTGAATTCTAGGCACGTTTCGAGGTATGTGCGACGCCCAAACAGACCGAGCGTCCACCATCCGTTATGTTGTGTGCATTGATAGCACCGTGCCTTTTCTTTGTTGGATTGTTTTCCTTTTTACAAGAGTCAAGAGCCAGGATCCCGTAACCTCGATGTCATTGGAGCCCGGCACAAGTACATTGCCGAAGCCTTTGAAAACTGGTCGAATAGTCTGAGACTGAGTCCAGATCACGCGAAATACGTCCGGTGAGTGCATAATTTCTACGCTTGTGCGTGTCAGATCAATGACTTTCCTTTCAATAGGATCGTCAGCATCGCTTTGACGCGATGCAAAGCCGTTACGGTCCTCGACGCATCCGTACGATGTCTCCTGCCAACCTACACAAGTTCTGGATCCTTTGTGCGTACGTACATACGGCGACACAACTCAAGGATGCGTCGACAGTCTTCCTCTAGAATTACAGGCATAATGTGCTGCGCGCATGTCCTGAAGTAACGCTTCGTCTTGTTAGTCTTTGAGGAGATCGATGTGGCTTCTTAGTAGGATGCAGGAAGATTCATGGAAGTTATTTCTGGATACTGACTCTGCGTAACTTATGCTATTTCAAAATATTGCCCAAATTAGCGCTTTTTGCTTTGCAGACGACAGACTTGACCTCTGCATACTACTTGTCGCAGTCGAACTCATCAATCCTCCCAACAATCGAAAAGACTACGGGGAACTTTGAAAACTCAGGTCCCGAGATAGAAAGAGGAGCCAAGTCCAACATATGATTCTGGATACATTCTTAAAGCACACCAAATTGAGATCTCATCACCAACTGCTATAGTGCCTCATATCTACTACGTATTAGAAACGACTGTTCGCAAAACATTGATGAAGAGCACAGGTTTTGACAGGAATACATTTCATATTTCAAATCTATATGCGACAGAGACAACGTTCACGACTCATTGGCAGCAGCCGAGACGTGGACTGGAACTACTTTCATCGGCATCGGCGAAGTGTAGACGTCCAACTCCATCTTCCAAGGTAGTACGAAGTCGTTAAGGTAGGGCCGATAATGAAGCATCAACCGAGGGTGATCTCGAGACTGCAGGATCTTTCGTGCGATGTCAATGGAGGCCTTGAATCGCAAATCTTCGTTGATACGAGTCGGTGTCATGTTTGGTGGGGCCTTCAATTCGATTTCACGGAGATGTTTGAATGAGGACAGCATTTTAAGTATTTCCTGTTGATAATGGTGTCGGATCGAGAAGGAAGAGTGAGCAATAAGCATATGAGACACGCACAAGATCCAGACTTTCACTGGAAGTGACGAATCTAATTCTCTTGAGATTTGGGACTATCTTGATAATACCTGTCAGAAATATCTTTAATACAGGTCATCCATGACTTGGATATATCTGATAATCAACATGATTAAGACGCATACATACGTCGCATCATTTTGACATCGGGGGTGAACCCTTCCAAATTTTCTACCTTGGGACACCCTTTTGCAATGGGTCTCAGAAAGGCTCCCCCTACACCCCTGCTGCAGATTATGGTTTTGACTTCAGGGAAAGAGGGAAGAATGTGATGTGTAAACCTCGGGATAGAGATAGTATGAACCCTCGGGTATTGGTGTCCCGAGAATGCATTCTTGAGCCGAGTCCTCATCGTGGAAGGTGCATCAGTGATTTGAAAGGTATCAAGGTTTGGAAGGAAGTGTAAACAGCGTGCAAGGTCTCCGAGAATTGCAGGAGTACAGCGGCGAGTCTCCAAAGACACAGTCATCTTACTAGTCGATAATGCGGCCTAGTAAGCGAAATATTGGAATCAATTAGTTTCAAATCGTACTGACCGGACATGAATACCAAGCTCTGGGGTTTGAATGAGGCCTTGGCATTTATATCGCAATACTTCATGTGTTTGTCTGAAGGCTAAGTGGAAGCTATGAGATTAAGGTCGAAGATTCAGTCATTTGACGAACATACACCTCATTCTATGATCTATAAAAATGGCAGGACGAGTTTGGTCAGGTGGATGAATTTCTACAGTATCCCATTGTTTCGATAAGAAGTGGTTTCGAAACTTCTGGCAGGTCTGTGACAAGGCCCGCAGAGCAAATTTACGTTCAAGCGCGGATTCCACGAAGTCGTAAAAGAAGTAGGGGATGGGGCAGCTCGTCAAATGCGAGAGAATCTCATGCCAGATCTCCAAAGGTATGCTAAAAACAAGTCCTGCGTTGGACCCGGGAGATAACGCATTCTCTTGTGCTGATTGAACTACCTCAGCATTTAATCCTTGTGCACAAAACTTGTCAGACCGATTTCGGTAGCATAAAAAGGATACGTACGAGATTTTTTCAGGGATGGTGGCATGACGGGATGGTCGGTATACGATGATAAAACGTTGAGATCCTCTACCTATATATTGATGTGCGAGTGTCCCGACAAATAATCCCCATTGTTCGTTCATTCAGGACAATGACAATCATCAAGTGAGATTTTCTGGCGATGAGTTCCGTGCCACTAGGTAAAGGAATCATGGGCAAGGTCTCTCTAAACCATTGTACAAGTCCACATTGGTGAGTGGTCATCGCACATACTCACACTGTTGATTGCCACTCTCATCAAATGAGGATTCGTCGTGGTAGGGCCCTCATGCCACTAGATGTCGGATAAAGCACTCACGAAGTCTGTAAAAATCATTGTATTAGTCCATTGGATGTCCTCAAATTTGAAGTTCCACACTAGTAACATACGTAAGTATTCAATACTCAATCCGAGTATCTCTATTCCTAGTCAAGGGTTTACGCACCGGAGAATTCCGAGGTACGACATGCCAGTAAGAATTAGAGGTTACGCATTGGCGAAATCCGAGGTATGATATAGGAGGCGAGGGGCAGCCTAAACACGCGCGAAAAGTTTTAACCATACTTGATTTGCATCAGGGAGGTGTTGTAGATACTCTCAGAAAGGCTCATTATGTGAGTGGAACCCAGTTGGAAACTGTTGATCAATGCAATATGGATACCCACGCCCACATCCAAGCAACTCCTTTTGATCGAATTGTTGCCAGTGGCACCGGTGATGCCGAGTTCAAAAGAAATCAATGAGCCAAAGGATCCAAACGTGGTCATACAGAGATCAGGATGTTGACATGATGGAACATCATCCCCGTGAATTTTTGCGTACCTCTCAAGTAGGAAGTTTCAAAATGAAAATGTTTTGGCCTAACGTAGATGTTTGGCACCTGTAAAAGCTTCTAATTAGTTTTGATACAGCTTGAGTAGACGTGCTACAAAGCGTTTTTCATGACAATTTTTGTGTAAGATGCTCAAAAGCAAGGGGTGTACATGAGAAAAAAAAAGAATTCAGGGAGATTGACCAAAGAGATGAGGGATGCCAGTGAGCCGCAGACATCCCAAGGCAAGGAAGCAGATGACCGGGTTGAACCAAGAACACAGGAACTTGGAAGAGAAGGTCAGAATAGATGAGAAGAAAATGCTTAAGGATGAGAATCTTTTTCATATAATTTGACAAGCTTGAAAAGACCTGGAGCACTGGCAGCAGCAGGAAGTGCACAAGGGACCGGTGAATTCAGCCTCACTTACATCTCATCATTCATTGATGTTTATACTCATGCTTTTGTTTAATTGTGATTGAATGGCTGAGATTAATGTCTACACGACAGAGGCAACATTCATGACTCACTGATATTCTCCAATAATTGTACAGCCTGGAACTATTTTTACCGATGAAATGCTAGTGGACGTCCAATTCCATTGTCCAGGGTCCTACGGAATTAGTGACGTAGGGGTGATATTGGAGCAATAACCGAGGGTGTTCTCGAGATGATAGGATCTTTCGTGCACTTTCGACGGACGCCTTAAGTTGAGAATCTTCATTGATGCGAGTCGGTATCATGTTTTTTGGAGTCCTTAATCCAATTACGCAAAAATGCTTAAATGGGGGCAGCATTTCAAATATACTGATGCGAAATCTGAGATTATGCTGTTGGCTCAAAGTTTAATACTTGGCCAAACTGTCGTACTCAGATTATGCAAGTGTCCGGGGCTCAGTTATAACAATACCTCACTTGTAGTAGGCAGTAAGAATAATATTAATTGATTTTAATTCTACTGTTTAAGACGGTCTCGATGCAATAGAATTGGGCTCAAATAGTTTATTAGGCTAATTATCCCAAAGCTATCCAGTTGCTCCTAAGCCTAAGATGTCCGCTCCCTGGGGACTCCGAGCTGTGGCAAGGGAATTGCTTGCTTTCCTCTCAACTCTCCTTGCCTTTTATATCTGCTCCTTTGTGCATGAACCTCGACAATGGCGTGATTGTTTCGACACTTTTATCTTCAGCTGTCAGGGACTAGTCATTGGTTGCCAGTTGTCATAGCTACCGTCCCCGGCATAAGGTACTCCCTTTTTCCTCGGCCGACTCCCTGCTCCCACTGACTGTCTTTCCTTCCTTTCCCGCTACGTTTCTCCTCGGGGCCTTTTCATGACTTCGGAATCTAGGTCATTCGGAGTCTAGGTCAATCGTGCGCCAGGCCGGATGTCATTGAGCAAGAGTCATTTAACGGGTAGGAGAATGAGGTTGATGGGTGGCACTGATTGGCTTTCGGGCCTAGCCCGTAATCTGTTCCGAGCACCGCCACCCATCACCCATCACTTCTTTGTTCCGTTTCCGGGCTATTGTCCTTTGCTGCCACGATTCCTGCAGTGGTTGTCGTCGTTACTTGTTCTCAGGGTTTTACTGGGTACGATTTGTCCTGCGTCTACCATTTTCGACGCCTTCGCTTACAGTTTTCAGCAGTTATTCTTTGTTTAAGGACATTTCGAATCTCCTCACTAGTCTTGACAGTGAGACTGACGTATCGATACTCTCTTGATAACATAGTTGGAACTGAGAAAGAAGACAAAGCGACATGAAATATGCACAAGATTGTTGGGAGTGACCAATTTGATTCTCTTAAGATTTGGGACTGTCTTGATAAGACCTGTCAGAAGATATTTGTAATGTGGGTGTCCATGATATGATATTTTCATCAATCCAGCAACGTGAATAAAACGCGTAAATAGTTGGATCATTTCCACATCAGGGATGAACCCTTCCAATTTTTTTGACTTGGGACACCCCTTTGTAGTAGGTGTCAGGAAGGTTTTCCCCGAACCGTTGTTACAGATTACAGTGTTGACCCTAGGATGTTGGAGCCTTGTGGACGTGATAAGTGTTACAACACCGAGAGGTACATTGGACATGACTATCGGGGCTACTACATGGCCACAGACTGCTTTGTTCCATTCACTTATATATATACGAGGCATATTGTACGATGTACCCTCAGTTCCGTTTACACGTTCTGAGGGTACGTTACCCTTAGACATACTTATTTATATCACCACTAAAATTGTACTTAGACCTTATACTTACTGGTATCTGTCTAGGTGTTTGTCACACCTGCCATCATTGCCGCATCCGTTAGGGTTCCAACACAGGAAAGTAAGGGAGGATGTTATGCGCAAATCTCGGAATGGGAATGGTCTGAATCTTCGGGAAATGGTACCTTGGGAAGATGACCTTGAGCCTACTTACCATTGAGGAGGGCGCATGCGTGATTTTGACAGGTATGGAGGTTTGGAAGAAAGTATAAGCAGCGTGCAAGGTCTCTGAGAATTTCAGGAGTACAGCGGCGAGTCTCCAAAGACACAGTCATTTTACTAGTCGATAATGCGGCCTAGTAAGCGAAATATTGGGATCAATTAGTTTCGGATCGTACTGACCGGACATGAATATAAAGCTCAGGAGTTTGAATGAGGCCTTGACATTTATATCGCAATATTTCGTGCGTTTGTCTGAAGGCTAAGTGGAAGCTATGAGACTAGGGTCAAAAATTCAGTTACTTGACAAACATACACCTTATTCTATGATCTATAAGAATAGCAGGACGAGTTTGGTCAGGTGGATGAATTTCTCCAGTATCCCATTGTTTCGATAAGAAGTGGTTTCGAAACTTCTGGCAGGTCTGTGACAAGGCCCGCAGAGCAAATTTACGTTCAAGCGCGGATTCCACGAAGTCGTAAAAGAAGTAGGGGATAGGGCAGCTCGTCAAATGTGAAAGTATCTTATGCCAAATTTTTAGAAGGTATGTCGAAGATGAGTCCCATTTCTGGCTCAGCAGATAGCGTATCCTCTCCTGTTAATTGAGATTCCTGAGTATTCAAACCTGCGCACGAAAGCTGTCAGAGGATATAAGGGAAGATATACGAGGTTTCTTGAAGGAACGAAGTAGATTGAAACTAGTAAGTTGAGAACCTCCATCTAGATATCATACGCATTCCCTGACGTGTAATTTCATTGTTCATTCAGGACAAATGGCCCTTGTAAAGTGAGATTTCTTTTTATTGTGGGTCCTGTGCTATGAGGTAAGCAAAAAATAGCCGAAGTCTATAAATCATTGCATGAGTTCACATTTATCATGATTGCACGTACTTGTATTGTTTAGGATGATTGTAAGTGAGAATTTCATCTGCGCATGTCTCGTACCATTAGATAAACAAACAACTGTCTGTCTGTAAAAGTCATGATATTAATCCCTAGTGCGGTCCACAACTTGCAATCCCACACCCGTAACGTAAGTATTCCACATGATCCTTTTTGGCTGAACAAATATATACTATCCTCTACACACCAGAGTACTACTTGAGTTGGATCGCGATGACTTGTCAAACATGGGGATACGCAAGTGACTGCCATAGCCTAATTGACGTTAACGTGAGTTCTGCGAACTCATGAGCAACCAAACGTGGTCGTGCATCATAGGGCCCAATAGCTCCTGGGATATATTCCACGAATCTCGTGAGGAGTAACCATAGTGACAATAAAGGAGTGACTTTGTAGCTGCCAGCGAAAAACTTTGACTGCCAAGTTAAGAAGAGTTGGAAAAATACACCCGTAACGTCCATTGGAAAGGCGAAATAGGGCCAGCTGTCAATTAGCCAGTTGTGGACGTAATCATTTGATAGCGCCGCAGGCAGAATTTCCGGTATTACAGTATAGGAATGGGGTGAGAACGCGTAATATACGATAAAGGCCCCGATTATAATCTAGAAGGTCTCATCAGTAACGATTTACTAGTGATCATTCAAACGGCCACTGACGCAGCCCTTGGACCATGAGCTCATTCGATCCTCTATCTTGTGACTCGCTTGCTCCGCATGTGTCAATGACATTTGATGGGGGATCCATCGGCTCCACCAGGGCCTCTCGGAAGTGGAAATTCCCAAACGAAAAACTGTCTTGATCATGAAGACAACCGGGAAGAGCGATACTGCGGTAGAGAGAAGAGTTCCCAACCATTCGAAGATCCCTTCGTTGTAGAACGAGGCTGTAACGAAATCCGGCACAATTATCTCAATAAACTTGGAGCCGGCAGAAAGAAGAGTGCCTAAGGTGCTGATTCCAACAGTCGATGTCCGTGTATACCAGTAGAAGCCATCGAAACAAACTATCAAAATAGAAAGAACGAGCCTCGAGTGGGGTCAGCATGATAAATCAAGCAAATCTGGACACTGACTGCAGGGATATCAACAGTGAGCGACGTCTTGGGTGCAAATCTTGACGATGCTTGTACCCATAAAGCCCGTCTGATCGAACACGCTCAGCGTCAGGGGGTAACACTGTTCAGTCTGGAAGCCTCACTTGTGAGTTCTACTTGATCATGAACCAGCGTGAGATGATGGTCACTGGCTTCCATATCAAATCTAGTTTGGTGATTAAGCTTTTCAATCTCCTCTAAAAAAGCAAGCTTAGGATAAGACCGTCCGGAGTACGATAGTTTCCAGGAAACGTCCACCGATTCTCGGTCGTCAGCAGCAGCTTGAATGTTATCCTCGATCGTTGAGTAAGTTTGCCGGTGTACTGGAATCCGAAGGAGGTCCTTCAATTGAAGAGTGAGTGACTAACTTCCAGGAATATATCTCAAGTTATCTTACCTTTGGACCAACAGATTTCGAGAAGGAGATGTATGGAGAATATACAACATCGTTGATTCCTTTCTCGTCTGCCCTTTTTAGCGTTATAACCGTCTCTACATGTGCAGCATCGATATAGGATTTGTCGCAATCGTGTATCGAAGGAAATAGTATCGCCTGTTGTTTGCACTACTGAAAGAGTGAGTTCCACGGGGAACTCCTAAAAAAAGGAAAACGTGACCTACAGATCTCCGTTTAAGTGTCCGATGCTTCTGCAGATAAGCTCTTCTATCAAAAAGCGCGGTCTCATCGACAATGCGGATTTGAGTGCTATCAAAGGTCAATAGTCAATTTGAGTAATCGAACGCTGTATGTACCGAGTAACAATGTAGGGGTGATGGGTCAAAGGAGATTTAAAATCCGTAGTGGACGTAATACCTCCATCGTCCTTTTCATAGAAATTGTTCTCTGAATCTTCACATCTCTGACGAATGTTGTGAAATTGGAGAAGCGGAACTGAAGCACCAAAACTTTCGACTGCCTTATCCGCCAAAGTTTTCTTACCGACAGGCGAAGAGCCTAGCGGAAACCTTAAAATAATGGTCGAGCGCCAGGGGCATGGTACATAAATTTGACTTACGGCCACGAGCGAACAGGAAAGGTTTCGATAAAGCTAGGTATTGAAGTCGAGTAGTCAATGATTTTATCGAGCGGGGACGGTGAGGTGGGCAACAGGACGGCTGAGCCACGAAGGTCGTAATTGGTGAGGTCAGCTTTTCGACTAGGGAAAATGAGATGAGATTCACAGCGCGTATTAATCTAATTATTTGACTTGCTTACAAGTATGCTGTGGGGACTGTATAATTAACGGTAGCAAATATGTCTTTGTCCCTCAAGCGAAGACCTCGGAATACGATATCCGAGTACAATGGGATGACAGGAGGTAGCGGATTGAAACGCGGGTGTTCGGACATTTCCTCTTTGTCATTTCCTTCATATTCGTCTATCCGGAGCCACACTGTGACTGCAAGATCAAAAGTCTGCTCTGAGCCAATTAGTGGGCGGGCAAATTGGGCGGCATCCGTGTCTCCTTTGTAGTACAGGGCGCGTTGAACAGCAAGGCTGGTGACAACCTTTGAAATGACAAATGCGATTTCTAGGCTTGAAGCGAGCAGTGCAACAATGCCAATAGCCCCTGCAAAGAGCCATAGGTGTCCAGCCCGATATCTTGATTTCTTAAATGTCCTTGTCGAAATAGAGGTGCCGGCCGCGGCACGCCCCTTGTCGGCATTAGACATCGGCCAAGAACTTCAACTGAGGGCAAGTAGTTCTGCGGATATAGAGGTTATAGACATATACATGTTGATTATTGTGGGTGACATTGAATTCAAATAATCTGAAACAAACATTGATCATTTCTTCTTCATATTTTTTCACGCGATGGTTCCTCAAGAAATCATACTACAGATTCTCGACTTCTTAGATCCGGATGGAGATGCAGCAGCGCTAAAATCATGCAGCCTTGTTTCTTCATCTACTCGTGCCCACTCTCAACGACGCCTTTTTCACTGTGTGACTCTTGACCTTAGATATCCGTCTCGGCAGGTCCTTCTTCATCAAGCTTTTACAAGCAACCCTTCCCTTCCAGACTTTGTACTACACCTCCAACTGCTCCTTGCGAAATCTACAGTGGATGAAATTTGTGATGTTCTACGCGAACTACACAACGTGCGTGGAGTTACATTACAGTTACCCCCAATTCATCCGGGCTATTATCATCATGATGAGACGAGCTGGGAAGAGTTATTACACATCCAAATTAGGGATTTCCTTTCCCGCATTATCTGTCTCCCTACATGCCAATCTCTTGCTCTAGGCAGCAGGATATACTTCCCGTTAAATTTCGTGTCTCGATTGACCCATCTTCGCCACCTTCAATATTCCGAACAAAGCTCGTTCTCGATAAATAAAGATGCTCAGTTACCAGTGGAGCCTTACCTACAACCATCAGATGGTGAAGGATTTTTGGAGACTTTGGCTTTTGGACATCAATTTATGACTTCATCACTGATAAAGGCATTGCGTTATCCGGCACCTTTGTCCTTATCCCGCCTCCGGGTATGCCACATATCGTTCATGAGTCTTTACGATAAACTTCAGGACCTATTTGGTGCCTGTCCCCTGCTCGAAAGGCTCCATATCAAAATCACATTACCACCCCACCTTGATTTCAGTTCTTTGAAATACTTGCGGGTCGTGTGCATTCACGTTCTTAACGGGTTTAGGTTCGGCGGATGGCTCGCCCGAATTCTTGCCACTCTGCCCTCAATATCTCAATTGGATTTTCTAGGTCTGTCTGGGCAAGAGCCGCTCATGACGTGCATGACGCAGGAATCGTGGTCCAAGATCGATCATCTTTTAGCACAGGAAGGTGATCATGGCACTAAAATGCGACCTCGTGTTGTTTGGTATCCGACAGATTTGTGGCTACCAGAGCATTGGGTTTCATTGAGGGAGAAAATGCCGCGGCTAGTGGAGAAGGACATGCTCGTCCTTGGTGCTACCAGTCTAGGACTAATTGAGTCAGCATGGAAGGGCTCAGCCATTGTTCCCACTTGGTCTAGATGCACCATGTGTTTCCCGTCTCTCTAACCCACGCCGTTGGAACATGCAAGGCGCATGCGCATGATGTGATCCATGCTTCCTTATTGACGAAGTGCATCCTTCATATAGACAAGATGGAGTATATCATGATAGGCTTCAGTAAGTAGATCGGAAACGTGCTCTCTGAGAATGATTATCGGGTCTATTTTTGTGCTCATGCCGCAGCACTCCTTCTGATGAAATACTAATCTTTGTGTCGAAGCTCTGGAGCGACCCAGAGTCAAACCACGACTCAGCAGATGGATTCATAGACGGTCGATATGCAGAATTGGAAAGGCCGGAAGAACTGCAAATAAGTTGTTTGGAAAAGGCTCGGAAGGAAATTCATCAATTACACCTATTCTACCGACAGGACCGTGTCGGGACCATCACAAGAACTTGATGTGGATTATGTATTGGGGCCGGAGGGTAGATCAATTATGTACATCTTGACAGAAATTCTCGGCTATGGGTTGTTTATGTTGTCAGGGTAACAGTTCTAAAGAAATCGAAAGACGACTCAAGTTGTAACTGATTTCATGCCATCGCACCTGAGTGGAGTGAACCTTGTGTGGCAAAAAATTTGGAAATGCGGCAGTGAGGAGTTATCTTAACCACGAAGATTGGCGGCAGATACTTGCGGCAAAGTGTGAAGAAACTGACATGAGATCAAATGTAAATTAGGGACACGGCATGGCAGGAACGCGTCGTTTGCAGCTGTACCTGCATGTGACCGTGACTGCTCGAAAAGTGTTTGTTGCTCGGAGGCACATCTGGAAAGCTTTATCCATCACCACTGCTTCCATAGCTTGCCCGCGTCAGGATCTGACGTCTGGAATGCTCTCGGCCTTGAACTTCTTTTCTTCATAGGCAGATCTTTTCACTCGTTGCACACTCTTTCGGTCATCCCCCTCCTTAGAGGACGAGCGCTGTCCACCTTGTCCGAATCGACCTTTTCTAACTAATGGACGCTAGTTTCCAATTTCCGTGTCAGACGGCGCCAATACCGCGTCCAGCGCCTCTTGTCACAACCACAACCTCTGCTCATAATCGTGAATCTAATGCTCTTCGCGCATCAGTGCTCGACGTTGCCCTTGAGCTGGGGATCGGGCAGAATAGCACTGTCATGAACTGGATGTTCAATAATTCGTTGACGGAGGAAGATGAGGATGTGCGTACATTATCTATTTTTCTTCTGTACAATTTTTCCTACCCTGGACATCGTCCGAGCCGAACATCAGGCGACGGTCGGACAATGCGCCTATCGCCAGAGTCCTCCTTGTTCCTGTCAAATACACTTATATATTTGCCCAAATACTCGAGACAGTTACGTGCCTCTCATTTATCCTTCGCCTCGTTGATTTCGTTTTTCTTTTCTGTCCGATCAATTCTCGACTCCGTCCACTGATTACCCATCGTCGATTTTAGGAATTGCGCTCCCCTTCGCTTACTCATGGTTCTCCTGTGACCTCTGAAGAATCTTCGTCTGGGAGGTCTCCCTTGACGCCTCTGCCGACTTGTACCCAGCTCAGCTTCCAGGCTATTCCATCCAAACTCTTCCCCGTGGAGAACCCTATTCAATTTGACAAGTATGTTGATAAACAGCCTGATAGGCAAGTCGCAGGTAGTGGAATAGTCTTTTCAGACCCACCTGCGCCTTCCCGTCCTACGACGCCCTCTAGAGGAAAGCTGAGGAAGAAACGGGCTGATGGGTACGAGAGTGATGGCGGATACATGAGTGATGGTGGTAAGAAGAAAAAAGAACGGGAGAGAGAGGCCAAGGAACGTGCCAAAGAGGAAAAGCAGCAAGAAAAGAGAGAGAAGGAGGAGGAACGGAAGCGTAAGAAAAGTCTGAGAGTCAAGAGAGGGGAGGACAAGGATGGTTATGCGCCTGGTTATGACACGGACGGTGCGTCCAAGAAATGCAAAGGAAAATCAGGGGATGGCGGATACGAAACTGATTCTGGCTATCTTTCCTCGACCTCAACGAGAGGGAAATCGAAAGGACGCTTCTTTGGACTCAAGTCAAAGCAGCCGAAGGCGGAACCTCGCCAGGAGGAGGTTCCTCCTATGCCAGCTGTTGGGAAGGAATCCGTCGTCCTTCCCATTGCCTCAAAATTTGCAACGACCATCGACACTGGACCACTAATCACGGGCGAATCTTTGGACAGCATGATTAGCAAGGCGATGGACAGTTCTATGGCTTCTGTGTTCACTGCGCCTTCATTCACATCATCTATCCCCACGCCCTCACCTAATTCGACATTTCCAACCAATGTCTCGCCGACGAGCCGTGAATCCTTCGGCTCAACGGAGTCCAGTGGATCAATGTCGGCCACCGCGAGTTCGCTTTCGCATTCGCAGTCCAAACGGCGTGGATTCCAGCTCTTTGGCCAGGATTCTGTCCCCAATAGTGGAAGTGGGAGTCACCTCAGCACTACACCTCCTTCACAAATTCCTCTTGCTCCTCCTAGTGTAAGCACTTTGTCATCGGCCACCCAAAGCATCTCGCCTGTCTCGATTTCAAATACTCGCCTGACTAAGCAGAGCCCTGTCCCGATCGATACATCAGTGGAACCCTCCTCAGTGCAACATTTGCCTTCTCGCAGCTCGAACGTCCCACCTTCGGCTTTTTCGCCAGTTCAGCATTCTCTCTCGAACAGCTTGAGCAATCCACCTTCCGCATTCCCGCCAGTCTATCACTCTTCGTCAAACAGCTTGAATTCACCTTCGGCGTTCACGCCGCAGGTCTTCCCAACTGCTCGGAATCCTTCCCTGTCTCGCGGTCTCAGCATCATACGTTCACAGCTGCCTCAAGTTGAATCAGAATCTGTTTTGATACCGGAACCCAGTATACCCATTTCCCTTGCACCCACTCAATCTGTCCACTCTTTGCCTGCTGTTACAACTCAATCCATTCGTCTTTCTGCTTCCGTTGCTGCGCAACCTCGTCTTTCTTCTAACAATATTACACAGCCTCGTCTCCCACCTACAACAACTACCACCTCACTCTCGTGGCCCTCGTCCATCGCAACAACTCAAGCTCTTCGGCCCAGACCCCGTAATCCTCCCACTGACGGATTTGGTCCCCGGCCCACGGTCACTCCGAGCACGACACCTCCCAGTTCTGCCAGCCCTCGATCTGCCAGCCCAGCTGGGAGCCGACGAAGTCTCACTGTCATTCCGTCGACAGACTACGTCGTGCCCTCCCCGCATGCTTCACCTTTCCCTCTCACCAGTCCGAGCGTGCTCGCCTACTATGATATACCCCCGCCCAGCCCGCCGCCTTCCGGGCCGTTGCCTAAAATTCCACGGTCTGGAAGCGGTTCGTCCCGCTCGCGAACACTTGAGCGCCCTGTCAATGGTACTGCGTCGCGCAGTCGCACACCAGAGCCGAGGCTCGTCAATCAGTCTATACCTGCCATCCAGCGTGGTCGTGAGAACCCGCTTTCTTCATATCCTCTTCTGGCCAGTGTCAGTTCGGAGTCGGAGGCTAAGCCGAGGTTTGGTGAGCTTTATGGACTGTCTCTGCCGAAAGAGAGGAATGATCTTGCGGTGGAGCGAAAGGAGGCAGATAAGGCTAGGGATTGGGTGAAGGAACGAGATTCGATGGCGAAACGGTCGTCGGACGGGAGCTGGGATGCGATTGCGGCGTATGGTGGTGAAGAGGATGATGATGAGGAGGAGGAGGAAGATATGAGGGATGTGCTCGAGAGGTTCGAGGACGCGAGAATAGATTCGGAGATCGATGCACTTCAGAATGAGTTGAATGGAGGGAAGGCATTGGGACGCAGTCGGTCTTTTGAGGCGATCAAAAAAAGGATCACGGGGAAGCATAATGATGATCATGATTCAGATTATTCTGATGAGGATGACGAGGATGAGGCGTCTCGCAAGTCGATGGAGGACGATGGTGATACTAATAGTCTGTGGAGCGGGACTATGAGCATCTACAGTCGTGCAAGCGTTCTGGATCCCGAGAAAAGTGAGGAAGCCAGGCAACGCTTCCTCAAACGAGTGGAAGATTTGTATGGAGATGGGGGAAGAGAGAAAATTCCTCCAGTACCGAAAATCCCGGATGCATTCGTTGATAATTCCGTTCGCAGCTGGACGAGGTTCTAGGAACTGTTTTTTGGAAATTATCGAGGCAGATCAACTATCTGTCGTGATTCAAGATTTCCAATGCTTTCTGGGTTTGCTTGCTATCCACATATCCTTGCTTTCTTTACATCCCTTGCTTTTCGATATATGGAAATGTGCACTGGCTTTGCTGAACATCTTGCGCCTTTTACTACCCTTCCCTATCTATATTCGCCCTAAACCGACACAAGGCCTACGTAGAGACTTTATGACACGGTTCTCACTAAAATTACTGTTGTACATAGAATAAAAACTGCCATGATTCGACTTATGAACTGTTCATTCGGATTTGTAAGTATTGTCCTATCATCTGATCATGTGGATTGTACAATCGATGCTGGAAACAGAATGGCCTTTTGTTACCGAGGCCTAGCTTCCTCTTTTCGAGAGCAGGGATCCTCATCCTGAA
>JABCKS010000090.1:0-34994 GCA_018851325.1 Termitomyces sp. DKA19
AAAGATTATAAAGCTTATAACGATACAGGAGTTAGCCTTTAGGCTTGCTATCCTGTATTCGGGACTGCTGATTTCAAACGCATTCGGATCCGTAAGCCGGTTGAATTTCCCGATGATATGGACTGATCGTGACACTTTTTTCAAGCTCATGGCTGCCGGCATCCTTGCAAACATGGAGGGAAAGCGTGGCATTCGAGCCTGGCGATGGTGCGGAAATATATTATTGTATCAAATATTATTAATCACCCACTGACTTCGTTCGGAGGCTATTTTTTATTGAGGTATAACATAGATTCAAGACTGCGACAATCACACCTATTATATCTTTTGTAGGGGTCGATTTCAATCTTCATAGGGTTTGCTAGCATGTGAAGTGTTCTTGTTGGTGAATTGATCACAATCCTTATGATGGGTCCATAGGTGGCTCCTGCCGGACTACGTGAGATCCCTGCTCTCAGTTGCGGTCGATTTCTGAAATGGATCCTACCAGCCGCATAATACAACTTGGATGTCTTGTCATGAGCGACGTCTTGCTCTAGCCCGAATATCTGAAGACGCAGGAGAAGCGGATCAAGATAACGCAGAAGATTCGTATGTTCTGTTCCTTCCAAGCATTATTTATACTGATGTTGATTGAAATACCTCCGATATTCTAGTCCACTGAAGGGTCTCAGGATGGCTATCAGTGATCCGCTTATTTTCATCTTTACACTTCAAACGATTTCGCAACTTTTAGGCCTTAGTTTTGTCAATTTTTTTCCAACGTATGTACCAGCAGCCTGGTTTGAATTATTGCTTTGGATTCATTTCCCTCCTAAAGCCTCACTGAAACCCTCGGCTTCTCAACGACAATTAGTTTATTGCTGGCTGCGTATGAATACTGTAGTTTCGTTCTGCCATTATTTATCAGCAATTTTAGGCCTCCTTGGGTGTTCGCGAGCATTGTCTGTTGCCTTAACGCGCGGCATGCAGACAGAACTGGAGAAAGATTCTTCCACATTGCTAGCTGGTGGTGGGGAGTCATAGCTGGCTTCATCATCGGGCTTTCGACTATGAAGATTCCGGGTCGATATGTTGCTATGTTCCTTATGGCTTCTGGATATGCTGGCAAGTACATTCGAAACAGCACCCATACAATCAGTTGTAATTCTTATATCAGGTTTTGCAATGAATCTTGTATGGGTGTCTAACGCAATTCCACGTCCACCAGCGTACGAGAGCTATCACTTTGCCGTGGATTTTACTGAACCTTGTTGCATTGACAGGAAACGTGCTGCAGCAATGGGAATTGTTAATGGTATTGGTAACTTGGGAAACCTGTTTGACATGGTTCTTGACCTGCTCTTCTCCGCACTCATGATTATACAGAATTGGATCATACACGTGGAAGGCAGAATGGGGCCCTGAATATCACCAGTCAATGGCTATCTCTCTTGCTGCGTTGGTATTCAGCACGATTCTTTCATGGGGTACGTATCTTCTGTCATCAGACCCTACTCAGGAAGTTGAATCTTGAAAGTAACAAGACGTATGCTTATTCAGAAGAACAAGAAATTAAATGCAGATGAAAATGTCGCTTTGAAAGATGCAGATAGGACCAGGGTTGAAGAGGCAGCTCGTCTGGAAGGCCTCACCTTTGAGCAAGCGATGGAAAGACGGAAAGGTTATCGATATCTTTACTAATTTAATTCATGTGGACTGTGTGCCTTGTCTTCTGGGATCGCACTCGTTCAGCATGACATTGTCAGGATTTGAGATGGCACGTGAGCACAACATACTTTCTTCACTCGATCTATGTCAGTCTCGATAGTAAAACCCCTCGTATTATCATGGAATTCTCACGGACTAGCCTTGTATTATCACAAGCATCCTATAAGCTAAGCATATGTTTATTACAGAAATGTATATAACAGCCTTGTATCAACTTTGCTGTTTTTTTTTGTAGGGGTTCTATAGGCTTCTAGGCATATCTACCTAGTTAGCTTAGAATATTTGAGTGAATTTTTATAATAAGTCTTTATTATTAGCCCACTGTAGGGAAAATCTCAGACATCATTTTTTTCCCCAAGGAAAACTATTTGTTTTGTCATGGGCAGCATCTTGCCCCTATCCCACTAAAATCCTACTCACTGATTTCCATGGTCTGCTTATACAGATTCCTTTTGATAAGATATTGAGCTATGATTTGGTCACTAGCTCTTCATCCAGCACCCTGCTCCTATATTTGATATCATCTGAGGCTAGGCAGTCCAATTTACTTGCTTTATCAGTTTTTTTTCCATTTTGCTTCTATTTCTTTACTAGTATGAGTGCTTTCAGGGTCAGCTTTGCTCTACATTTTTCATTCACATCTTATTTTCCAGATCAGAGATACTGACTTCAACATTGTAATTAGGTACATTCTTCTTTCTCCCTCAGTTATTCTCCCATATGGAAAACTTAGTATGGCCAGATGGTAGCCTAGTATTAATCTGATTTTTGGCCTAGTCTGCTTGATTCTTTGAATATTGCACTGGTCTTAGGCTAACTTCCATATTGTTTCTTAGCCTAACACTTTGCATTCAGTCAAGATAGACTTCATGCTTTTTAGTCTTTCACAAAATCTGCACCAAGTGAACCAGTTTTTAGGATTTTGCAATTTCTATTAGCAGTTTGTGGAAGACTACACATTGATTTTGAAGCTGTTGGAGAGACTGAATGTGAAGGATTGTGAGTGACAGTGGAGGGTGGAGGAGCAGATAGCATTTGACAGTTTGAAGGTGACATTTGCATAATGTTTAACATGGATGCACAGTTTTGAGTGGAGATAGACACATTTGATTTTACAGTCAGCATGGTACTTTTGCAGAAGGTGCAGGATGGGAAGTGGAGGCCAGTCACATTCTTCTTCAAGGCTATGCAACCAGTAGAGTGCAATAACAATGTGCACAATGAGGAGCTGTTATTAGTAGTGTGAGCTTTTGAGGTGTGGTAGCCTTACCTAGAGGGCAGTCCATTCATAGTGGAGGTGTTCTCAGACTACTGTAACTTGGAGTTTTTTATAATAGCCAGAGACCTTAGCTGGCAACAGGCTAGGTGAAGTCTGTTCCTCAATTGCTTCACTTTTATCATTCAACATAGGCCCAGTCAACTTAGTGCAGATCCAGATGGCCTGTCATGGTGGCCAGATTATGAGCCACTGCAGGATGCACAGGACAATATGGCAATGACAGTGATGATAGAGAAAAGAGTGGTGAAGCAAGGTGTAGTAGTGCAGTTGGAGAATTGTGGACAGTTGGTGGTAGTAGAAAGGGTGGTGGCAGCACAGGTAATTCTAGCAGATGGTAATATTTTATGCCAGATCAGAGATGAAGTCCTATATGATAAGAGGCTAGTGCTGCTGCTAGGCTGACACAGGCCCCAGCACTTGTGAAATTGTGGCTGCATGACTTTATGGTGGAGAACAGGCTTGTCTGCTTTTGAGGCCTTATCTATATACCTGATAATACCAAAATCAAGCACAAGATCTTGCAGTTGTATCATGATTTGATTCCTGCAGGGCACCCAAGTCATACAAACATGTTGGCATTAGTAGCATGGAATTAGTACTGGCCACATATGTCTGAGTTTGTGTACCATTATGTGGATGGCAGTGAAATGTATCAGTGCATTAAACTGCAGCAACAGAAGCCTTATAGTCCACTACAACCACTGGAAGTTCCAGATGGCCTGTGGCAACATATGTTGATAGACTATATAGGGCCTCTACTGCTGTCAAGAGGCTATGATACAATACAGGTGGTGTATGATAAGACAACAAAACAGGTACACTTCTTGGGGGCACACACAACTGACAATATGGCAACAATGTGTGATAGCTTCATGAAGCACATTTAGTGCTTGCACAGTATGCTAAAGAAGGTTATCTTGGATAGAGGGCTGCAGTTTGTGGCATATTATGTTAAGAGGATATGCAAATGACTGGGTATCAAGCCCATATTGTCAATGGTGCACCACTCTCAGACTGATGGACAGACTAAGAGGCTCAATCAGGAACTTGAGGTCTATTTGTGGGCATTCATTGACTACTATCAAGATGACCTGGATGGATTAGTTACCCTTTACAGAGTTTGTGTACAATGATTATATGAGTGCAGTGATGGGTATGTTGCTGTTTTATGTAGAGTATGCTTATAATCCAACATTCTTAGTGGACCCAGTGAATTTGCAAATCATTTCTAAAGCAGACAAGTAGTTGGATAAGATTTGTGGAGTACAAAGTGAGCTGAGGGGGTTGTTGGAGTTGGCAGCAGCATGGATGAAGCATTTCCATGATGCATGAGTCAACAAGTTGCTGGACTACATAGTGAAAGATAGAGTTTTTTTGAAATGAGTGGACCTGCAGTCAAATTGGCCAAACTACAAGCTTGACTTCAAAAGATTTAGCCCTTTTTCTATATTGTAGAAAATCCCAGTCATAGCATATTGATTGGCCCTTCTGGATAGGTGGGCAATCCATGACATCTTTTATGTCTTCTGTTTGGTCCTTATATGAGAAGACACCATCCTTAGTTGAAAGCAGGAGCCTCTGCCTCTAGTATAGATGGAGATAGGGGCTAAGGTTGAAATCAAGAGAATTTTATAGGAATGAAGGACACAGAGTGGGGTTTTGGAGTTTCTAGTGTAGTGGAAAGGCTATAATAAGAGCAAGGACAGATGACTAAAGGAGTATAATATGAAACATGTGTTGGAGGTAATTCAAAAGTTTAAAAACAACAAGAGAGCCAGAGGAAAGAGTTGGCATGGCAAGAAGAAGTGCAATCAGTGCCATCAACCTTCTTTTCTTTCCCTTTGCCTTACAAGTTGGGGGTAGGTGTTATGGTACATATGACCTTGCCTCAATACTCATAGTCAGTATTTGTAGTAACTCGCTTAACTTAGTCTATTTAATGTTCTCAGGTGTGTAACACATTGTATTTACTTATTACTTATTGTAATACATTTAACATTCTCAGTGCTATTAATGTATTGCATTGTGAATAACTAGTCAAAGCCTCACAATTGTTATATTGTTACCTCCACTCTGTCTGTTAATTCCTTCAAACTAGAGGTAGAAATAGAGATGACAGATACTCAACAAACTCTTAATGTGATGGCCCTACTTGACAATGGGGCCACTGGCCTTTTCCTTAATACAGAATATGTGAAATGATATTATCTCACTACTCAATCTCTTCTTTACCTAATCACAGTTTACAATATTGATAGTACTCCCAATGAAGCTGGTTTGATTTGCTCTATAGTAGATCTAGTCCTCCATTATCAGACCCACTCAGAGCACACAGTCTTTGTCATTACTAATCTGGAGAGACAGGATATAATTTTGGGGTTTATCTGGCTCTGAAAACACAACCCAGAGATCAATTGAGTAGAAGGAGTGGTAAAAATGAGTTATTGTCCCTATTATTGCACTACCTATGTAGGAAAAGCTCAAGAGGAACATAGAGCCAAGGTCTGCAAATATGCTGCTATATGCATTTATTGTATCAGGCTAATTGTTTATACAGATCTTGACCTTTTAGATTCCCCTTCTCTAGCATTCTTTTGTAAAGAAGCTCTCTATAAGGATGTCTGAGGAGCTGGTTGTGAAACTCAAGGGGAAGGAGAGTACTTAGGGAAATATGCCAATACTCTGGACTTAAGATTCTCAGATGAAACCATTAAAGTGGGAGACAAAATCTATACTACCACTTTTCACCCTATTCTAACAGAGACAAAGATCAGGGCCAGTCAGACCATCTTTTAGAGGCTGGCTGAGGCCTTTGCAGCAAGCTCAAAGCCCAAAACCCCTAGTAGCACAGTTCCCTGCTACCTTCAGGACTTTAAGGAAGTGTTTGCTAAGGTATCTTTTGATCTACTTCTGGAGCACAAGCAATGGAACCATACTATTGAGCTGGTACTAAGAGTGGAACCTTCTAGCTATAAGGTAATAAGACCCATCTGTTGCTAAGTACCATTAATGATATCTCTGCCTGGCTTATATGGATAGTATGTGACTTGGGAACATAGCATCAAAATAGCCTGTCATTTGCTATTTCATTGATTTTTGCAGATTATGAGCAAGTCATACATAGTTTGGACCAGAGGTCTGGAAAAAGGCAGCCTTTTGTATGAGACCTTAGCAACTACAAGACTTTTTGGGATTATAAGCTTCAACATGTGGAATCTAGCCCTAGGATCTAGAATAATTAGGCTGAGAACCTTTCTTAGCAATGATCACTAGCAACAACTCTTAGCAATATAATATGATGTTTCAAAAGAAAACATCTATATATAATGCTATAAAGTATGTGGGAAAAAGAAAGAAACTTAGTGCTTATATAAGATTCATCAGACCTGACTAAAATTTGTCAGCATGATAGAATCAAAAACTTTGGTTTTTTCCCTATATGCATCTAGCCCTAAATGCATCAATGATGATATCAAACAGTTTAGTTTTTTTCCTATATATATGTATCTAAAATCAATATACTAATTAAAATACTTAAAAAATTGTTTTTAGAACAATAAAGTATATATTAGTCTATTTATTGGTTGATTAGTGTTGACAAACATTGAATTTGGCTTATTAGTGAAACTTTGACAACATTATACTGAACATGTCATTATATAAGTCAATTTTATTGTTTTTAGGCTCTAAAAATCTTAAAGAATTACTTTGAAGGTAAGAAAGTATGTTTAAGCTAATCTATTGATTGATTAATGTTTACTAAGATTGAATCCAGCTTATTAGGGGAGCTTCAACAATTCTAAGTTATTGCTCCCTAGATATCATATTATATAAACTACTATTAAAATATTTGAAGTTATTAAAATCCTGAAAAAATCATTTTTAGAATAACAAAGTGTGTATTAGTCTATCTATTGATTAATTAGTGTTAACTAACATTGAATTTAATTTATAGTAAAGACTGAGTTATTGAAATATATATATAGAGCCCTAACTAAATAAAGTAAAGTTATAATAGAGTTTGAGTTACTGAGATATATATATATAGAGCTCTAATTGAATAAAGTGAAGTCAGAATGAAGACTGACTTACTGAGATTTGCTGCTCTTAGTTGGGGCTAAAACTAAGCATTGAGTTTTAAACTCAAGGCTCTAACTAAGTACAGCAAGGTTAAGGCCAGGAAGTTATTAAAATACATAAATAGAGCCTTAACTAAATAAATTGAAGTTAGAGTAGAGTCTAAGTTACTAAGGTATATATATAGAGCTCTAATTGAATAAAGTGAGGTTAGAATGAAGACTGACTTACTGAGATTTGCTGCTCTCAGTTGAGGCTGGAACTAAGTATTGAGTTTTATAAACTCAAGGCTCTAACTAAGTATAGCAAGGTTAAGGTCAGGAAGTTTTGCACTCAAGGCCCTAACTAAGCACAGTGAAATTAAGGCTAGGACTCAATATTCAGTTTTGAGCTTAAGGCTCTAACTGAGCACAGCAAATTTATGGCTAGGACTAAGCATTGAGTTACTAATAATAAATTTAGCTTATAGTGAAGACTAAGTTACTGAGGTATATATATATTTTTTAACCAAATCAAGTGAAGTTAAAATAAAGACTGAGTTACTGAATATAGCAAAGTTAAGACTGAGACTAAGCATTGAGTTTTAGAATTGAGACTTTAACTAAGTACAGGCAAGTTAGTGCTGGAACTAAGCATTAAGTTTCAAAATTAAGGCTTTAAGTGAGAATAGCAAAATCAGAGCTAAGACTAAGTATTAAGTTTGAAAATCAAGGCTATAACTAAACATAGCAAAGTTGGTACTAGGACTAAGTATTGAGTTTTAAAATCAAGGCTTTAACTGAGTATAGCAAAGTTGAAATTGGGACTAAACATTAAGTTTTCAAATCAAAGTAAGTACAGCAAAGTTAGAGATAGGACTAAGAATCAAGTTTTGAAATTAAGGCCCTTACTAAGTACAGTAAAGTAAAAACCAGAACTAAGGATTGAGTTTTAAAATCAAGGCCCTAACTAAGCACAGCAAAATGGGAACTGGGATTAAGCATTAAGTTTTAAAATCAAGGCCCATTTGATAATTTTATACTTAGATACTAGCATTGTAATTGTAACATTTCATATAAACTGCATAAATAATATATATATATATATATAAGACTGAGACTAAAACCAAGCACAAGCATCCATGCCAAAGGCATAGTCATAACACCTAGTATAGCATAGACACATAACTTCTTAGACCCTTTATTTTCTTTATTACAAACATGTCTGAATAGCATCTACACTTCAGATACTGATGCATGGTATGCTTGTTTGTTTTCCATTTGAGATGCATGTTTATTTTCTATTTGACACATTTTATACACTTTTGACATTGCATACTTCCAGCTGGTTACTATCTGGACATTGGTATAAAATTTGAGACATCTTGACAGATGCCATCATTTTTAGCAACCATCTTTTCTTTCTTGCTTACATTACTTACTACAGTATAGATACTCCTTGTACATACCTAGTCCAATACAAAAAAGCTATAGCCTACCACTGCTTACCAAAGCTTTTGAGTACTCTGCTTTTCAGTACCTCCCTCAGCTTCAAAGTTCATTTCTGGTCTTCTTTGTCACTGTTAATGGCCTAGCAGCAAGCCTTAGTGAACTCATTTTTGATTAGTGTGGCATCAAATATAGGTGTCTTATAGCATTATAGTTTTTTAGCAACACTAGCAACTATAGCTAGCAACTAGTTTTTTTATATCTGTTCTCAGTTTCTTAATGGCTTTGCTCACTTCCTTGCTTCTATCACCCATCTGTTGCTAGGCCCTTCACAGACCTTAGTAACTTTTCTTAGCAACTTGGTGTTAGCAGATTATTGTCTCTGCTCCTTACCCTTTCTTTATACCTTAGTAACATTTGCTTACTTTACCTCCCTCCCTCCCTTTCTATTGCTTAGTCCTCTTTTATCCTTAGTGACTCTTCTCCCCCACTCACTTAGCAATTCTTTTGTCTTCATCAAGTTCCCTTTTTACATTACTTAGCAACTGACTTGCCCTCACATACTTTTTCCTACTACCAGCTACTCTATCTAGTTGCCAGTACACCTATAGGTATTCTTCTTGATTTTCCTATATAGCAGCTAAGTAGCATAGGAGTGTTATCAAAGGTCTATCTACTTACACTATGGGAGCAGGATGAACTGGATATGCTTTTTTGCAGAAGAACCTCAGCTTCAGATAAATATGACTTTTAAAGTCTCCTATGGCCTCTCCAGTCTTCTTTATTAAGAAGAAGGATGGGTCTCTCCATTTGATTCAAGACTATTAGGTTTTGAATGCAATGACAGTAAAGAACTCTATCCCCTTCCCCTCATCTCTAAACTTATAAATAATCTCCAAGAAGTGCATTAATTTACCAAGTTGGACATCTATTAGGGCTACAACAATGTGTGCAAAGAAGAGAGATGAGTGGAAGGCTATATTCCAAACTAATTGCAGACTCTTTGAACCTCTGGTAATGTTCTTTAGCCTCACCAATTACCCTGCCATCTTCTAGAACATGATGAACAATATCTTCTGTGACTTGATTGTGGAAGGCATTGTCTATGTCTATCTGGACAATATCCTCATCTACACTAAGATGTTAAAGGAACATTGTCAGATCACATATATTGTTCCTGAAATGTCTTTGCTAACACTAACTATATCTGAAACCCCCAAAATGTGAGTTTAAGCAGACTAAGGTGGAGTACCTAGATCTGATCATTTTGCATAGTGTGGCAGAGATAGACCCAGCTAAAGTAGTAAGTGTAGCAGAATAGCCAGAGCCAAAGAATAAGAAGAAAGTTTAGGCATTCTTAGGCTTTGTCAACTTCTACCAGAGGTTTATTCAGGACTTCTCTCACCATGCTTGCCTGCTCTTTGACCTCACCAGTAAGGATGTGGCATGGCAATGAGAGTCCTTGCAGTAAGCTGTCTTTGACATCCTTTTAAATCTGTCCTCCTGTTTCCAGGCAATGACTCTCCTTTCTATATTAAACCCAATAGCTTGGACTTTGCCACAGAAGTGGTCTTATCTCAGTAGTGATAGGAGGATAGGAAGTGGCACCCTATAGCCTTCTACTTGAAGAGTCTCAATGCAGTGGAACAAAACTATGAGATTTATAACAAAGAGATGCTGGCCATTGTCTGATCCTTTGAAGAGTGGTGGCATTTTCTTGAGAGTGCATGAGATAAGTTCAAAGTCTGAACAGATTATAAGAACCTAGAGTACTTCTGCTTGGCAAAGAAACTTAACTGACACTAAGCTCAATGGTCTTTATATCTGGCTAACTTTAGTTCTCACTGTATCACAAACCTAGACAAAGCATAGGTAAGTCAGATGTACTGTCTAAGAAAGTGGACTATGGCATCAGAGCCAATGACAATGATAACATCATGCTTCTAAAGCTACAGCTCTTTACTATTTGTGCTTTGGAAGAGATTGTAGTCCAGAGGGAAGAGGCAAGTATCTTCAAGGACATAAGACAGGGAAATTGTTAAGGTGTTCAGGAGGATGCAGTAGCACAAGCTATACAGGCCCTACAGAACTAATAGGCCAGTGAGGTGAAGTCAGTACATATAGAGGAGTGGGGTCTGCAAGATGGATTGTTGACTTTCTAGGAATGGATTTATGTGCTCAACATCCTAGGGCTCTAACAGCATATTATGGAACAGCATTACAACTTATGTATGGCAGGGCACCTGGGCAGGTGAAAAACATTGGAATTGGTGTTGCAGAATTACTGGTGGCCTCAAATATTCAGATATATTAGCACTTACACTAGTACCTGTGATCTCTGTCTACATACTAAACCTTGTTGTCAGGCACCCATGGGTCAGCTTCACCTCCTACCAATTCCTGCCAGTCATTGGAGTATGGCATTGGTGGACTTCATTGTTAAACTTCCATATGCTCATGGGTATAATACAGCTATGGTGGTGGTAGACCTCTATGGAAAACAAGCACACTTTATTTCAACTTACACCACTTATTCCTGGAGGAGATATTATATAGCAGAAGTGTTTCAAGGAAAGTTACAGTTCAAGGTAAAGTGGAAGAGATATGGCATTGAGGATATCTTCTGAGAACCACAGAAAAATGTATATGCACCAGCCCAAGTTTAAGAATTTTACTGCAGACACCCCAATGCTTCTTTTGGTTTCCTGCATAGCAGCTAGGTGGCATAGGAGCACATCATTTTGGAGCCCACTGTGAGGGTTTAAGGTCATTATTCCACCAGAAACCAGAACTCAAACAAAACATTGCTTGAAATTGACCACTGAACTATCCAATCATCCTGCTATTGACTTCCCCAAGCCCCTCTTAATCTACATCCCCCAGACCTCTTGCTGACAAACTAGAAGCCACTAGGAACCTCCTTGACATTAGCAAACTCCTTAGCAATTTCTCTGAAGCCTTTGTGGAAAGCTTTCTCAGCACCCCATTATCACTACTATCTGTTACTGACTCTTCTATCTTCTTCCCAGAATCCCATTCAACTTCAGCTTCCCCTACTGACAAACAGATTTTCCTTTCCCCAATTATGTCAACATTTGCTATAAACAACAATTCAGTCACCCATTGTGCCTGGATGCCTCCTTGTAGCAACACTACCACTCCTAAATGGGATGAAAGTCACCTTAGGGAACTACTCCAATACTTCAAAGAATTGGAATATCTTTTTGCTAACTGTGGTATTACTGATAATACCCAGAAAGAGGAATATGCAGCCTGCTACATCTCTTATGATACAGCAGAAACTTGGCTTGGCTTACTGGAATTTAGCAATAACCTAGCAAATGGCAACAATATCCAGCAGCCCTACATATATCAGGAATAGAAAGTGGCAGTTCTTAGGTTGTACTCTGAAGCTGATGCTAGCACACATTACACCCTTGGTGACCTTAAGCAACTTGTAAACCAGATGTTCAACAGCAGCTTAGTGACATTAGGATGATTCTCAAATTACTATCAGGATTTTCAGCAAATCACTAGATGGCTCCCTACTAATGGCAAGCTTTACCAAAATGAAGAATGTCATTTATTCTAGCAAGGTATTCCTATGTCACTATGGTCCAAAATCATCTGCTAGCTTGAGATCACACTTCCAGACCACTATCCTGAGGATCCCTATAATGTGGAATAAGTCTTTGAAGGTGCAAAGTGGGTATTAAAGGGTACTGACATAGCAACCACTAAGTCTACTGCCTTTGCCACATCTGTTGCTAGCACTCCCAATATCATCCCAGTACTTGCTATAAACACTTCCACTATGCCATCCTCTGCTCCCAAACAAGAAGCCCTCAAGTTAGCAACAACAACAGCAATTGTTAATGCTCTAGAATGCCTAGAGGCCCTTTTCACTAACAGTAGTCAACCTCATCAGCAGCAGCAGTTTAGTAGTGCTTGCCACTTTTGTGGTGAAACAGGTCATACCATAGTATATGGCACTTGCATTAAACTAGAGCATATGATCCAGCAGGGCAAAATCCATCACAATGCTGAAGGCAAGATTGTGTTACTATTAGGTGCTATGATCCCTAACTACTTTGGCAAATGGTTGTATATGGAATGTATCAAGGAATGGCATTATTTCAACTCTGGACAAATTATTACCAGCAGACTTGCTTCTAATGCTAATCCTGACTTCAAACAAGTGACAATGCAGCAATTGCTAATACATGAGGTTCTACAACAGGATGCTGCTACCAGTCAATCACTAACAAAAGATAAGCATATTGAAGCCCTATATGCCCTGAAATGAGCTAGCAAAAGGTTTGATAGTAAACAGGTTCCCCATGCCCCTTACTAAACAGCTAAGTGACTACCCCATCCTTAGACACAGTACTGACAAAGGCAAAACACCTGAATGACCTATTGCTAATGATTTGCCAGCTATTGCTAAGCCTACTAAACCTATTCTCCAGCCCCTAGTCCACCCATTCTCTGGTATTCCCAGTTGCTATGCTCTATCTACTAACAGAAATTTCACTGCTCTGGATTGCCATAACAACACCACTTACAGGACCATGCCACCCATCTATGACCTTGAATAGTCCAAAGTAGTTTTTGACAGAGTTTTAAATACCCAGGTCACTGTTTTAGTTGGAGAGCTTTGTTCTATGGCCTCAGATATCAGGAATCAACCTTAGGACTGCCATTATACCTAAGTGACTAGCTGGTACAAATGTTAATACAGTGCAGGACTCTAGCAACATTTTTGAAGAAGCTTTACCAACATTTGCTATGGACACCCCTCAGTTTTTGCTAAGATCCAATGTTAGTACTGTTAAAGGACTTACACCAGACTAGGCCAAAGTATCATCAGTAGACCCAGTCAAGGCATATATTGAGTTGCTACCTCCTGGGATGGAGGCTATAGTTCTGACAGTTGCTAAGAATTCCCAATTGCTAAGGTCTATTATGATGCTAATTGACAATTGCAAAGAAATAGAATACATCATAGATAGTAGCTCCCAGATCATTTCTATATCAGCAAAAGTTGCTAACAATCTTGGCTTGTCCTATGACCCTGGCATTATTTTGGATATGCAGAGTGCTAACAGCACACTGGACTAATTGCTTGGATTTGCCAGTAACATTCCTTGCACTATTGACAACTTAACATTGTATCTCCAGATTCATATACTTTGGTCCACTGCCTATGATATCCTGCTTGGTTGCCCCTTTAATGTTCTTACTAGAAGTGTAGTCAACACTCTTGGTGACATTGAGACCACCATTACCATTACCAACCCCAACTCTGGCATGCAACACACAATACTGACATTTCCTTATGGAAAGTACAGAAGAAACAATTGCTAGAAAGTTTGATACAAAATAGAACCACCCCAATCCTTTCAGCATCAAACTGAATAGCAACAACACTAACAAGTTAGTGACAATTATCAGCTATGATCATTCAACTAGTCTAGTGATGTGTATAGCTTCTTGTGATTTAGATGATAATATATTACTTACAAAATCTTGCATATATACAGACTCTTCTCTTACCTACCTTTATGCTACTGCTTGTAATATTTCCCCCTTTTTGCTATCTCCTTGTCTTTATTTTGTTTCAACTGATACTTCTAATCCTTTAATTCTTAAACAGACATTACATCTTGATACTTGCATCCCAGACATTGCTCTTACCTACATCAATTTTCCTTTCTCTGCCCAATATGTTGCTAACAATGCCACTAAATGAAAAGGTGTTCAGGTAAAGAAGAAATACAAGCCAGTTGTGATGAAGATCAAACCTGTTGCTGGTCACATTAGCAAAGACTTCAGAATTGAGTGACAAATCCTTGGCAATTCCTTAGCAACAATGCCACCACTTGATCTGAATCCCCTTCTATTTGTACTAACTTTCACCAGCAACTGACAAGCAACATTTGTTAAGGACTACAATACTGGTTTTCTCACTAGCAATGAACTTAACATCCTCATCAATCTTGTTGCTAAGCAAGACAAGGCTTTTGCTTAGGAAGATTCAGAATGAGAAAGCTTTTGCTCTGACTTCTTTCCCCTAGACAGAATACTAACTGTCCCCCATGTTCCTTGCATTCAGTATAATTGTTCTATTCCACCAGGCCTTGAGAAAGAAGTATGCAAGATCATTTGTGACAAGATTAAGGCTGGTGTCTATGAACTCTCAAATTCAGCTTACTAGTCTTATTGGTTCTGTGTCCTTAAGAAGAATAGTAAGCTTCAGATTGTGCACAGCCTAGAGCCACTAAACCATATCACCATTCACCACTCTAGAGTGCCTCCTTTCCCAGATCATGTTGCCAAATCTTTTGCTAGATGTATTTGTAGTACTATGCTAGACCTCTTTGTTGATTACAACAAGTGACTAATCAACTGAGCCTCATATGACTTAACAATATTTCAGACATCAATTAGTGTACTTCACTTAGTAACCTTACTGATAGGTTGAACCAACTCTGTACCAATCTTCCATGACAACATTACCTTCATTTTGTAGCCCAAGATTCCTCAAAATGTACTCAGTTTTATTGACAACATTGGTGCTAAAGGTCCCAAAGACTGGAAGCTCATTAATGGTATTCCTGCTAAGCATCCCACTAACCCAAACATTTGCTTAGCACTCTGGGAGTTCTTTAAGCTCCTTAACCAGATCCTTCAATAAATGAAATATTGTAGTGATATGTTTTCAGGTCACAAGCTTGTCTTATATGCCCCTATATTCAAGATCTTGGGACATGTGTGCACTCCTAGCAGTTGAGTACTAGACAAAAGTTGCTTAGCCCTTCTGGAGTGCTGGGGCCCTTGCAAGTCACTATCAGAAATCAAAGCCCTTTTGGGTATGGTTGGAATCCTTAGGATTTTTGTTGAGAATTTTGCTCACTGTACTCATGACTTAACAAAACTCACATGTAACAGAGTCTCCTCTGAGTTTGGCTTAGATCAGATTAATACCCAGTAAGATCTTGTTAAAGCCCTCAAAGACACTAAGCCCCTTGCCTCCATTGACTATGAATTGCCTGACCCAGTCATCTTAGTGGTTGATATGTCATACATTGCTATAGGCTACTACCTTTGCTAGTGCTATAGTAACAGCCACAAAGAACATTGCTATAATTGTTTTGGGTCTATCATGCTTAACAACAGAAAATCACAATTCAGTCAACCTAAGCTCAAACTCTATGGCCTCTACTGTACTCTTCAAGCCTTATAAATGTACCTTATTAGAGTCAGGAATCTCATTGTGGAAGTTAACACTTGCTATATTAAGGGTATGCTTTAAAACCCTGACATTCAGCCTTCTACTAGTATGAATTGCTGGATCATGACAATCCTAATGTTCCACTTTGAGCTTGTCCATGTTAAAGGTACCTTCCATGGCTCAGATGGACTTTTGCAATGCCTACTACAGCCTAGCAATCCCCTTCCAGATAATAGTGACAACTTGGTATATGAGGATTGAATCAATAGATTACATAGCTTCCTTCACCAAGTTCAGCTTCCCCTCCCACTACTTCACCACATCTCTTCAGTCTCACAATCACTACCCCCTCTCCTTGAGTTCCAGCCCTTAGCAACATTTGTTAATGATACAGCAGCTCTATGACTAGTAACTAGTGACAACTTGTTACTACTACAAGATGATGCTACCATGACTTATAGCAACATCCCTCATACTACTAAGGCCACTGCTAGCAATACATGTATCTTGCTGGTCCAGAAATGGCTTAGCAACTTAGTCAGGCCTAACAACCTTAGTAATGATTGCTATGCAAGCTTTATTTGCTATGCCACTATGTTCTTCATTACAGATAGTAAGCTTTGGCAACAAAATAAAGATGGCACCCATAAGCTATTTATTTCTACCAACTACCACTTACATATCTTATAGACAATGCATGATGACTTAGGCTATAGAGGACTTTTTGCTATCCACTCAGCCTTACTGGAACATTTTTTGTGGCCACAAGTTAGCACTGACATTGTATGTTATATTTTTACTTGCCACATCTGCTAAATTCACCAGACAACTAAAGTACTTATCCCACTGACTGTTGCTATGCCAGCATCCTTGTTCAGCAAGATATATATTGACACTATGTTCATGCCACCCTCTAATAGATTCAAGTATATCATCCAAGGACATTGTTCACTAACACATTACTCTGAGTTCTATATGCTTACTAGGAAAAATAGCAATGCTATTGCTAAGTGGTTGTATAAGGATGTCATTTGCCACTGGAGAGCTCTTAGCAAAATTGTTACTGACAATAGCACCCCCATTCCTAAAGGCTGTTGCCTACTTAGCAAAAAAGTACAACTTGCATTATATTAGGGTCTTTGGCTACAACAAGTGCACTAATGGTATAGTTGAGCAACCTCACTTTAATGTTTACCAAGCTCTCTTCAAAGCAGTTGATGGTGACCAATCTAGGTGGAGTACTGCTTGTTATTCAGTCTTTTGGTCAGAATATGTTACAGTTTGCAAACAAATAGATTGTTCTCCCTACTATCCTGTTACAGGTACCCATTCTCATTTTCCAGCCAACATAGTTGAAGCAACATACTTGCAACCACCACCACTCTCCTTTATGTCCTCTACTAACCTCATGGCCCATTGAGCAATTGATTTACAATGTTGCTAAGAAGACCTTGAGCAATTACATGAAACCATCTTTAGCACTTATCACCTAACCACTATCTATTTTGAAGCTGAACATGTTGCTACAATTTGCAACTACAACTTTCAGACTAGTGACTTGTATTGATGAGGAACACTAGTATTGAGGTTACCTATAACAAGAAGATAAGGCCTCATTACTTAGGACCTTTAGTAGTGATATCTCATAACTGGGGAGATGCTTACATCCATTGTGAATTATATGGCTCAGTCTTGCATTGCCTAGTAGCTGCCTTTTGCTTGGTCTCCTATTTCACTAGAGAACACATCTGTGCCTAGTGATGCTTTCAACATTGATACCTCTCACTTACATGAACTTGAACAAACCAACTTTGTGGACAATGATGACATTAGCAATATTGCTAACAAAAGTGACAACTAAAAATCATTTGCTAAGCCTTAGCAACTTTCTTGTCACCTTTCACCTCACTTATGCTTCTATTATACAGTCAGAAAAACCATCATATACAATACAAAAACATTAAGTCTTTCATCTCATTTATTCTACATTACCTTCTTGCTCATATAAATAATCCACAGACTATTACTTCTTGATATTTTTTGCTATGATGCTGCACTTAGCAACTTTTTGCTAGTGACTGGTATGCCTTTGGGGTTTTCATGCCATAATAATCTATTAAGCATTTCCCTTTGTGTTGCTAGTGCCAAGCAACAATTGCTAGTGCATAGCAATTGTTCTGTCTTTGTCTCTTGCTTTTGATTCTAGACTTTATATATTACCTTTAGTTGCTTATTGTTTTCTTGGCTACTTATATTCACTCTTGACTTCTGTTTACTATGTCACATTTTGAAGGCCCCTTAAAGGGGCCAGTCTATGCTGCAATACAAAAAGATATGAAGCCCCTTAAGGGGGCTAGTCTGTAATATTGTACTAAAATAAAAATATCTTTTCAGAGAGTGGTGGTTGCTAGGTGTTGAGGTCAGCATCATCACTAGGCACATCTCCTACTTCCTCCTCCACCTCCTTGATGATCTTGTTTTCCTTCTGCCAGGCCAAGAAGGCTTAACAATCCTGCTAATACCCCTTCAAGGTTATAACCAAATGCTTGGTGACTGAGTAATGTGCCTATGCCTCTAGTAACACTGCCTTAGTGTCATCCAATGACTACCTGAAATGTCACTTGAGCCCAGCTGCCCTCTCCTTGTATCTCTGCAATAAGGAGGCTAGCATTAACAGTTCTGGAAGGACCAGGTCTTCACCTAGCAATCCCAGACTGTCATTGTCAACCTCTCTAAGAGGGGGGGAAGTATGAAGCACTTGGCAACAACACAGATAACAAACTAAATAGCATCAGAAAGAACTTGGACTTACTAGTACTAGAGTGGCTGCCACTTCACCCTCTTCTTCTTCTACCTCCTCTGCCACTGCCACTCCACCCCATTCCTCTTTATTGTCTTCCTTAACAGCTGCTTCCTCTTCTTCTGCCTCTTCAGACTCCTTAGCCTCTAGTGCCACTGTCACTGGCACATCATTCTTCTACTGCTCCACCTCTTGAATTGCTACCCCAGCCTCTGTTCCAATTAGTTCTTCAACACCAGCTGCTATTGGTATTGGTACCCTCATGATGACATCCTCCACTGCATTGCCTATGACAGTTTGTTGTTGCTTAGCCAACAGCTCATCATCACTATTGCTACCACTCTTACTACTCTTGCTAGCAACCTCCTGATGACTTTTTTGAGGGTGCTTACTCTTAGCAACCTCCCACTTCCTTTCTGTAGGAAGATTTAAGCTAGAATGCTTGACCTGAATTGGCCTGCTAGATGCCACTAACTCTCTCTGTCACTCAACAATGCCTGGGTCTGTTGTACCAATGCTGCACAAGTTACTATCTTCTCCACAAACTTCCTACTGGCTATGCAACAAATGGCCATAGTAGGAGCAACCTTTCCTTGTGCTATCACAACAATAGCAAGGTTGGGCACTAGTAGGATACCAGCAGTCTTTGGGGTCATTCTTGGACCAGCAGTTGTCACACTACTAAGATGTTAGCAATCACTTAGAATTGGTTGCTAGTACTTACTGCTCCCTGGGCTGCCCTAAATACCTTTTTTTCTGCAGGTGATACAGTTGTCTTACCTTTTGCCTTCTCTAAAACTATGCCTGCAGCCATCTTGGTAACCATGATAGTTGAAGCTTTTCTTCAACAAAGAAGCCCCACCAGCTCCTTGTTGGTGAAGAAGTCTTAAATAGGTTCCTGTAGATAAATTAGCAACAGTTGCTAAGTGCTAGTGACTAAACAGGAACTTACCTCAAATTCCTTCTCATCCTTCTCCCTTGCCTTCCCCTTTCCTTTTCCTTTAGGAGTTGTCACTGCTTTTGATGATGCCATCAACTCCTTAGCAATGCTGCTAGTAGTATGTTTGGGAGTGGAAGGGCCAACCTCCCCAGTGGCCCTGTGACCCTTGCTATGCCTAGTCCTCATCACTATAATAAGCTTGCATGGAGGGTGCTGGAAGAAAAATTGGTCATTAGGAGATAGCTCATCAAATAGCTGAAGTTACCTTAGTTATATTGCTAAGACTGGCAATACCACTAACACTTACCATCATTTATGCTTCCAGGTCTTCTAGAAGGTACTTAAGGGAGTGGGAAGGGGGAGCCTAGCAATCCATGTTAGCAAAGCCAGTAAGAAAAAGGAATGTGGGAAACTTACAAAGTGTTTGTTGAAATCCCTCATCCAATCCTCACCCTTGTACTTCTTATACAAGGCACAATACTCTTGGTCCACATCAGCTAAGGCTGGCCAGTCCAGTCTACTATCAGTGGTCTCAAACCATTGCAGCTAAGTCTTGAAAATAGCAGTAACTGCTGAATTAAGCTTTGTTGCTAACTGGGACTATGCAGTTTTGAGGATTCAGTCCACCTAGTGTAGGAAGGCTTTGGCTATGGCCTCTTTGTCAAGCTGGTTGACAATAAGGGAAGCCATGGTGATTGGTCAGAGATTAGATTGGGAGAAGATGGGAAAGGATGAAAGGTTGAGAACTTGCCAGAGTTCAGCTAAACACTAGTCTTTTTATACATTTACCCTTTTCTATGTGCAGACCATACAAGCAATCACAGGACCTTGTTGACTAAGGACAGTCAAGATTTCAGTCTAGGGGAGGATGATGAGACCTATCTGTTGCTGAGTACCATTAATGATATCTCTGCCAATCTTATCTCTATAGCATATGACTTGGAAATATATCACAAGGGGTCTGGACCCAAAGTCTGAAACAAAGTAGCCTTTCACACAAGACCTTAGTGATCATAAGATTTTTGAGATCATAAGCACTCATCATATGGAGCCTAGACCATAGATCTAGAATGCTCAGGCTAAGAACCCCCTTAGCAACAATTGCTAGCAACAATCCTTAGTGACATCCATACTTCACTTTCAAAAAGACAATCTTTTATAGACATGTGATTTCTTGGCTCCTTTGATCTTCTTGATTATAAGCATATGGAATGATGTCTATACTTCAAATACTGATGTATGGTATGCTCATTTAGACTTCCATTTTGATGATTGTTTATTTTTCTATTTGATACATTTTGTATACATTTCTGACATTACATACTTACAGTTGGTTACTATCCAAACATCAGTATAGAACCTCAAACATCTTGACAGACACCATTACCTTTGGTGACCAATTTTCCATTCTTGATTATATTACTTACAACAGTATAAATACCCTTTGTATATACCTAGTTCAATATGAAAAAGAAAGATTATAGTCCACTACTGCTTACTGCAGCTTTGGGGCACTCTGCTCATTGTCTCCCTTAGCTTCAGATCTCACTCTTGGTCTTCTTTGTCACTGTTAATAGCTTAGTAGCAGCCTTAGCAGACTCATCCTTGATTTAGCATAGTATCAAGTATGGATGTCTTATAGTATTATAGCATTTTAGCAACATTAGCAACTGTGGCTAGTGACTAGTTTTGGTGTCTGTTCTCTAGCTTTCATTTGTTTTGACTTACATTCCTACTCCTATCCCTTTTATTGCTAGGCCCTCACTGACCTTGGTAACTTCTTTTAGTGAATCTGTTACCTAGTAACTTACTGTACCTTGACTCCCTTTTCACTCCCTTGTCACACTTTAGCAACATTTGCTTACTTTACTGACAATTCCTCTTTTATCACTTAGTCCTCCTTCATTCTTAGTGACTCCTTTCTCTCACTCACTTAGCAATTACTTTATCTCTCTCAGTTTTTACTCTTCTTTTACTTAGTGACTTAGCAATCCTTTATTAGTGTCTAACAACTTAGGCTAGTTTTAGTGACCACTTTTACTTGCCCCTTTCTTACCACCCCTACTTTACCAGCTCTTGTTCTCTAGGACATTTATCAACTTGCCCTCACACACCTTTCTTACTGCCAGTTACTCTATCTGGTTGTCAGTACACTTATAGGTTCCCCTTTTGGTTTCCTGCATGGCAGCTAGGCAGCATAGGAGCACATCAAGGCATATGCATCAATGTATGTGTATTGACATATCAATGATGGCACCTGACTTTGGCCTATGAGGTTAGAGTTTTTCTTCTATCTTACTTCACCTCACCTCACCTTACCTTATCTCACTTCACTTTTCCTGAGCTATCTACTGGCTGGATCATGTATGCTAATACATCAATGATAGCACATAACCTCTCTGCTCAAGTCCCACAGTCTCAAAAGCTTAGAGTGTTATACTAGGCATAGAGAGTCTTTAGACTTATTCTCTTGGGATCTCCCTTTGCTAAGTGTGTAGTTAGATTTATAAATTTAGTATAGTGCTGAATAGACTTTGGATCTCCCTTTGCTAGCTGTGTGATTGAGCCACAGCCTCTAAAGGTTGCCCTTATAGAGAGTGCCTATAGTTTCAGTCATAGAACCAGGTACAATAGAGATTATATTAGAATCTATAAACAAGATGGTGAAACAATTAGTATTAGGCAATGAAGGCATACAGTTCATCTATTGCTTTTTTCAAAATCCTTCTCTGACTCAAAGAGATGGGCACTAGCCTCTCTATCTTCTTTGCTAGGAGATTCTACTGTAGAAGCATCTAGAGAAGGGGCTCCAGAGGTATCCTGAGCAGCAAGTAGTTGGACTAGTAATTCCTTCTACTTAGCTAGGAAGAGGTAGCAGACTTTAATCTCTTAGGGACAGTAACAAGCAAAATAGCCTGCCTTCCTACATTGTTAATAGAGCAAGAGAATAGAAAAGTACTGGTGAGAAGCATCCACATTCATGGGAATGCCTGCAAGCAAAGAGCCAGATAGTGGAGGAGCAGGAGGATGTGTGGCATTGGAGTGAGCCAAGGGGACAGAGAAGAGGAGAGCTTGAGGTAGGAGTTCTGCTCTGGTAGCAGAGTTAGGATGGGAGCAAATAGAAGAGGGTTGAGTATGATGGAGTGTTTATTCATTATCAGGTTATCCTTCTGCCATATTGTCAATGTGGTCTATGAGAGAAGGATGGAATCCCTTTCTAAAAGTGAGACAGAACTGCAGACCATTAGAAAAACTAACCTGCTCAACTAGAGCTCAAAAGGAATCAATATACTGGTCCAGGTACCTCTTTACTTGACTATACTGATCATGATCATGAAGGGAAAGTACAGCTATCTTGGTAGGGTCAAGAGGGAAAAACTCAGCTCAAAAATTGCATTCAAACTTATCTCAACTTGTAAAACTTCTTACTCCACATCTTTGGAAAACCTACAGTGCATATATTGAAGCATAATCTAGCTTCATATGAGAAAGGACCCATCCAATCTGTAAAGCATCGGAGGCAAATGCTTTACCATTCAGCTAAATATAGGTGATACAAGACTAAAGAAATTGCTCTTCAGTTCTCTAGTCTGGATTATAAGTATCAGGGAGTGCAGAGTAAGGTATTTTAGAGTGTGTCATTGTTGTAGCATTGAAACAAGCTGGTGGTAATGTTGTAAGGGGTGTAGGGACTGCCTGAGGGGTTGGAGAAGGAAAGGGGAGGCATTGAAAGAGGGTCTGAAGAAAATAGGCAATATTCTCTATAAATTGACAAAAACTAGCAAGTTCATTGGTATGAAGGGTGAAAGAAGCTTAGGTAGACTGCACCTAAGTCTTCAGAGCTAACAAATGGTACCAGGCATTGTTCTGAGGGCTGAAAGTATTCAGAGGGTCTACTGAGTGTGTTGAAGTAGTTATAGAGATGTCAGGTTGAGGCACAACAGTAAAGAAGGGATTTTGAGGAGTTGAAGTAACTTTAGCAGCTAAAAGAAGCTTTCACACCAAAATGAGAGACTTGTTCTACTGTAAAAGGGACCTTGGAAGGCTGTAGCTCAGTTATATAACTGGCAAAGGGAAATCTAAAGAGTTAATTTCAGCAATAAGTATATCTATAAGTATAGCTACACACCTAACAGAGGGAGATCCAAAAAGAACAAGTCTGAGGAAACTCCTTTGGCTAAGTTGGAAAAATGTCCACCTGATTATATAATGTTTACATAATCTGGGGACTGCAGAAGGTCAACACTATCTGAATTATAAACAAGGAACTACTATAGCTAGAGAGCTGAAAGTGGAATTTATAGGTAGGTCAAGAATAGAGGCATTAATAAAAACTATAGCAGGAGTAATCTAAGGGGAATAGAACATGGAGAAATGGGAAAACTTGAGGATTTCCCTGACAGTAGTATAAAAGACTAGTAAATAGAAGGCAAGCAAGCAAGTCCTAGAGAACTAGTATTAAGAGGAAACATATTATAAGGGAATGAAGGATTCTTGTAGAGTCATTATAATCATTAACCATGAGGCACTCAACTCTAGTGACTAGGTATTTGATTGTCTCAAAGGCTTTTTAGTGCTCAGCTATCTACTGTGAAAAATTGCAGTCATATTTCTTGGTATTAAGCAGTATAAAAATATTTGTGTATTCAGCAAGACCTAGTAAAAACTATATAAGGTAGCAAGTGAGTCCAAGGAACCTGCAAATATTTGTAGTGGTTGTGGATATTGGCCACTATAGTACTGAGTCAACCTTGCATAAATTGGCACCAACACCTACAGTGGAAATTGTGTGCCTAAGGAAGGAAATCCTGGTTGCAAATAGCTAAAATTTACTCAAGTTGTAATAGAGGTCTGGAATTGGACTATATTATAATGTCATCTAGGTATATATATTAGAACTTTCTGATAAATTCATATAGAGTGTGTTTTATATGGCATTGATGAGTTGATAAGGTAATGCATCCTCCCATTGACATGATTGTCTATTTATAGAGTTCCTATAACACTCCTATAGCTGTCAAATCTGTATTATCAGAGTATACTTAAGGTTTGGAAAAATGAATATATTATATTTAACTTCTTGAAAATCTTTCCTCAATGATATGCTGCAAAAATATTGTTGACTTATAGTAAGAGATAGTTATCTTAAAGTAATTTCAAATTCAGCTCCCTATAATCATTCACTTAGTATAGCAGAACTGTATAATCAAGAACTCCTTCATTATATTTAAAGATACAGAAGGCTGGAAATGCATTTTCTAAGGAATTTTGAGGAAAATGGTTAAAGTCTATCTGCTTAGATATACTTATCTTCCTTTTTGTGTCACTTAGCTGTTTTTCACACTTTGATCAAGTTTTCTTTGAAAAGAATTATAGTAGACAACTTTAATATATATATATACCATTTTTTGACCATGTTTCACACTTTGATCAAGTTTTCTTTGAAAAGAATTGAAGTAGACGACTTTAATATATATATACCATTTTTTAACTATATTTCACACTTTAATCAAGTTTTCTTTGAAAAGAATTATAGTAGACAACTTTAATATATATATACCATTTTTTGACCATGCTTGACATATGCCAGATAGCCTGTAGGTGACAAAAAGGCCAAATGTGATTTAACAGACAGTGTTTTTTATGCCTTACATGTTTTTTTACACAACATGACTAAATAATAGATATTTCTAAGGTTGTGGAAAGAAGGTGATAAGACCCACTTGTCATTGAGTACTGTTATTGACATCTCTGCCTATTTCATCTGGACAGTATATAACCTAAGAATAGTATAGGACTGCTATGTTGTGGGTTACTTTGTTGATTCTTGTTTTCCAGACTATAAGCATTTTACATGACTTATTATGTATAGTCTGGACTCTAAGTCTGGAATAAGGTAACCTTTTACATAGGATTTTAGTGACCACAGGACTTTTAAAATCACAAGCCTCATTATATAGAGTCTAGACCTTGGATCTGAAATGACTAGGCTAAGACCCCTTAGCAATGGCCACTAGCAATAGCCCTTAGCAAAATGAGTACTTCTCTTTTAAAAAACATATTAACAAAACATGTAATCTCTTGTACTCTTCATTTTTCTTGTCTTACTTACCACCATACTTAAATAGCATTTATACTTCAAATATTAATATTTGGTATACTCTTTTATTTTCATTTGACACATATTATGCACTTTTAACATTGTGTACTTACATTTAGTTACTATCCTAACACTCAGTATGCATTATGGACATTTTGGCAGATACTATTACCTGTGGCAACAATCTTTTTTTTTTGACTACATTACTTACCAGTAGTATAAATACTCCCTGTACATACCTTGTACTTTACTCAAACTACAGATCAATGAAGCACCCAAGTACTTTGCCCTCAATATCTCTTTCTCAGCTTCAGATCTCTTTTCTGGTCACTTTTGCCATTGTTAACAGCTTAGCAACAAGCCTTAGCAAACTTATTTTTGATTTAGCATAGTACCAAGTATGAGTACCTTATAGTATTTTAGTGTCTTAGCAATATTAGCAACTATAGCTAACAGCCAGTCTTTATATTTGTTCCCAGTCTCCTACTATCTCTGCTTACATCCTTGTCCCCTATTCTCTTTCATCACTAAGCCCTCACAGACCTTAGCAACTTCTCCTACCAACCTTGTATTTAGTGATCTATTGTCCTTGTTCCTATCCCTTTTTCCTATTCCTGAGCAATATTTACTTTCTTCTTTTCTGATTCCTTTTATCTCTATCACTTAGTTCTTCTTTAATCTTAGCAACTCCTTTCTCCTACTCCTTTAGCAATTTTTTTGTCTTCACTCCTTTCACTTGTTATTTCTTACTGACTTAGCAACCTTTTTGTTAGTGTCCAATGACTTAGGCTAGTGTTAGCAACATTCTCTACTTGCACTTCTCCTTCCCTTTTCACTACACTTTACAGCTCTTGGGATGTCTACTGACTTATCCTCACATACATTTCCTACTGCTAGCTACCCTATCTGATTGTCAGTATATAAGTTTTCTTTTGGTTTCTTGTATAGTAGCTAGGCAGCATAGAAGTACATCAGAAGCAACATGATAAAGTATATTTGGTCAATTAATTGATGTTGACTAACAAGCTCATTAGTAAATACTGTACCATATTGAACTATTGATATATTGAACATTTCATCATGCAAGTTAATTTCAATAGTTTTTTGACTATTAAAATACTTAACAATGGATATTTCAGGCAACTACCTACTACTCCTGAAAGCCAAAGGTAATAGGCTAAAATTCAAAGGAGACTTGAACAATTACAAATGACAGATCCTGATGATTGTCATGCAAATAAGAAACAATAGATCTTCAGAATAGATCAAAACTATAGTTGTTCCACCACTTCAATTAGAGCCTGGGGGTATAGGAAATGGGGGTATTAGTCAATCTATGGGAACTGAGAGTATGAGAACTGAGAGTTTAAGGCTTGAGAATAATCACCAATCTATAGCCACTACTTCTGGCTCTTTAGGAAGATTTATTAGGCAGCTAGTAGCTGCTGATGATCCATTTTCTATAGTGATTCCTGAAACTGTTTTATCTGGAGAGTAGGATGCTCCTTTACAGAATCCTATTCCTAGAATGGTGCTACCTCCACCTGCTTATATATATAAAAGAGGCAATAGACTCAATCAGTCTGCTATTGCTCAAGCTGCCATAGTAATTCCAGAAACAGTCTTGCCAGAAGGTTGAGATGCTCCTCTGAAAAGTCTCTTACCTAGATTGGTGCCTTTTTAACCTGCTCCTGCACTGAGGAGAGTAAGACTAGATGCTCATAGACAAATAATAGTAGACCATTAAATTCAACAATAGCATGTACTAGCAGCATTACAGGAGCAGCAAAGGCTGAGACATATTGCTATAGTTTAAGAGCAGGAGAGGCAATAACAAGCTTTGGCCATCTTAGATCAGGAAAGGCTGAGGAGGGAGAAAAGATTGAGGCAAAAGAAATAAGAGGTTAGTCAAATGCTTCTTTGAAATGCTACTTTAACTAACAAAGTTTAATAACATATTGATCTGGATCCTGAACATAGGCCTTTGAATGCAGCTATAGCTCAAAGGGTCTTTCAAGGCTGGGAACAGCAACATGAAGCTGATCTGGAAAAGGATTTTAATGATTTAGGTCCTCAGAATGATATATCTTCTGAGGATGACTTGGAATATATTGATCCTGCTGGGCATCAACCAGTAGAGCAATTTAGCCAAAGGGTAAACTGCTAGCTCTGAGAGAGTTGAGGTATTCTATTAGATACAATACAAGGCCATTAGGATTTCCATCATCAGATATAATGGAGTCTGCACTCTGCAAGATTTTCTCTTCTCCTAGACATCTCTGCAAAACTTCTGAAGTTGTATAGTCCAGAAGCATTGGTAATGGCATGATCAATTTTGACTTACAAAGATATAAATGCAAAGGCTGCATTGTATTGACAGATAAATGTTTTAAAAGTATTAGAGAGAGCATGGTGGCTATGGAGTAGGTTTAGTAAATCTGCTGGAGCATTTCAAAGCCTGCACAAATTCACTTGGCCTTGTAAGCAGCACATGTCAAATTTTGGATTATTTTTGGTAGACTTGATAAGCTTTTCAGTATCGAAATGTAAAGCTTGGCAGTATGAAAATATGACAGTCATAGGACTAAGATAATGTGATGCCATCAGATGAGGTTGCCTTCCTCTTAGAATAGGCTGAACAGGGCCAAGCTGTGGTGAGATTGAAAGTTTAAGGGGAGGCTCTAGTTCTATAGGTCTCTGTTGAGCAGAATCAACATATTCTAAGCCATCATCAGAAGACATGTCATCCTGAGGACCCAATGGATCATCAAGAGGAGGATTCAATTGGCTCTGAAGATAGGTGTTTCTGTCATGCTGCTCAGGAATCTGGATACAACTAAAGGACTTTTGTAATGGCACAAGAATAATTGTCACCAGAGTTCTCAGATATCAGATCATCAGTGGGGATGTCAAGTTTGCAGGATTAATTGTTTTGATTCCAAGAATTAACATGGATGTCTCTAAAGAAGATTTGCCAATTTCATTGTACAGAAGACAATACCCAGTTTGATTGGCCTTTGCTATGACAATCAACAAGTCTCAGGGTCAATCAGTCAAACATGTTGGACTGGATCTTCAATCATCTATCTTTGCACATGGTCAACTTTATATTGCCCTTTCCAATGCATATCAGGAGATTGTATCAAAGCAATTTTGACATCAGAAAATATATCATGAAGAACTGCAAACATTGTATATCAGGAAATTCTGAATGGTTTACAAATATAAGTACAACTTTTGATATGACCTGTTTTGATTACTAACTTTTAAATTTTAGCACTAGCACTTGACTAATTGACTAGATATTTCTTAATACTGTACTGACTAGACATATATCATTTTCCTTTCTTGATAGTGTACAAACCTGATGTATATTAAAGCTTAAATTTGTAGTATTTTTCTAATGATGCAATTGTCTGAGTTATCAAGGTTTTTAATCAATATCAAATGCTTTACAATATATTCCAGCATTAATAAACTAAGTATCAAGTTTTGAACTTGAGACCTCAACTGAGTGCAGTGAAGTATGAACTGGGACTAAGCATTGGGTTGAATATCAAATACCTAACTGAGTGCAGCAAAGTTAGGTCTGGAACTAAGCATTGAGTTGGATATCAAAGACCTACCTTCACTGTGCTTCTTTAGGTCTGGGACTAAGCAAAAACTACAGGCCCATGCCAAAGGCATGGACTGTAGCTTATATAGTATATTTAGTACATTGGATCTTGCTATATCAATCCATGGCATAAGGACAGAGTGTGGACTGATGCCAAAAAAACTATCAGCAGCCACTCCCATCTGAGTAGCTGTAGCTGGTCTAGAAGGCATCATCACTGAGAGCATCTGAGTGCCCTCTGCCAGACTTACCTGTAGATGAACTTGGTAGAGTTAGCTATGTATGAGAGCAAAGGGAAAAAATCCCTTTGTAATACACCTACAGTGCTATGGGCAAAAGGCCACAAAGCCTTCCCAGTAGCTGTAGAAAAATGCCAGGAGTCTTCCCTATTGACTATGCCTATGAAGATTAATGCAGAAAAGCCCTATGCTCTCAGTTTAGCTAACAATACTAGATGGACTTAAACCTAGAAGGAGTGATCTATCTAAGATAATAACCCCCTATACTGGCTTAGCCAATTTCTGTAAACTTAAGACTGGTGAATGAGCATATATGTATTCTATATAGTAGCTCAGTATAGTGGGAATGGATGTAACTGCAAGAAAGTCCTGATACTTATAGACTTCCTAGTGTCAGGAGTGCTGAAATAGTATCTGTGACATATTATATATATTAACAGAGTCCAGTCCTACTGGAGGTTTGAGGATGTAGTCCTTGGGCTGTACAATTGATTTGTGTAACTCTTGACAATGTAGAATGCCCATGATGCATTCCAAGACACAGTGTATGGAGTTAGAGAGGTTGTTTATAGGTTGTTAAGTACAGGATTCAAGAATGTTTGCACTCTCTTTCAAAGTATATTGCAGCCACACTCCTGTAACATGTTGGAATCTGAACCATAAGACCTAGATATAATCAGACACAGTAAGAATATCATCATCAGTCTGATAAATCAACTGCTATTCTGTATCTAGATATAATCAGATACAGTAAGAATATAATCTAAAAGTACAGCAAGTTCAATGTCCATATATACAAATATGAGCAGGGGTGTATTATGCAAACTCTTAAAGTGGGCAGACTTTGGGAGTGCAAAAGCGCATGAACACATCCAGTAGTTAATTTTCTTGAGTTTTGACACGGCAGCTTTCCTGATGTTGACCACGCCCCTCTTTCCTAGGTTCTTCGAATGATCCAAGGCATATCTTGCCATGCTTTTTGAGAGGTAGAATACGTTGTAAACGACTCCGATCCTGATCGTCGAAAGCATATATGAGGAGCAAATGAGAAACGGGCTTGATTCAAACATGTTCCTAATAGCGGTCTTAAGAAGGTACACTTTCATGCCAAGAATCGGTCCGCGCAGGAACCAGGACTGCGCAAACGGTCACGTGATGTTCGTCAACCATAACCCTGAGGATGACTAAGAGTCCACATCCACTTTTTCGACCAGTGCAGATGACAAGCTGTGCAAATAATCATGTCGTTCTATGATATTGCGCGGAAATATTTCGTTTTGACCTCTTGCGCAATTTCTCCCATTACCTTCCTGATTGACGCCCCATTCGGCCGCTTCACACCCAAGAACCAGTCAAGCATTTTCCTTGTTGATGGTGCGCTCCAGTGTTTCTCCACAAAAGATTCCCAGTTTAGCTTCTCCAATTGCAGGAATAAAGTCGTGGATTGTAATGGAAACAGTCGCTCCCGCCACCTTCCTCTATTCTCTCCTCTCTTCTACACGAACCCCTCTCTCCTCCTCCCAGTCTCTCCTAGCCTCGCTATACCTCCTACACTATCTTAATCGTGCTCTTCTCTCTCCCCTACGTACTCCCTCTCGTTCGAAATCCCATATCGCCGTGGCCCTTTCAGGCATCTTCTTCAACGTAATCAACGGGTGCCTCCTCGGCACATACCTAGCCTCACCTGCTGCCCATACATATCTCATGCATGCTGCCTCACGCCCAACCTTTCTTTTAGGCATCGTGCTTTGGACCTTGGGTGCCGCTGGAAACATTTGGCATGACGAGGTTCTTCTTAATATTCGGCGCCACGCCCGTTCGAAGGGCAAGGCGCGCGATAATGCCAGCACGGAGCATTACGCCATTCCGCACGGCGGACTTTACGCATTGATATCATATCCCAACTACTTATGCGAGTGGGTTGAATGGGCGGGTTTTGCCCTTGCCGCTTCACCGTTTCCTCTCTTCCCCTCACTATCGCTCACTCTTTCTCCTATTGCAGTTTTCGAAGCCCTGCAGAGTGTTGTTGGGGCACCTGCGACATCATTTGTGCCTTCGCTTACCCCGCCGTATATCTTTCTCCTCAACGAAGTACTTTTGATGCTCCCCCGCGCTGTCAGGGGACACCAGTGGTATCGTACTCGCTTCGGACCTGCATACCCTCCTGAACGTCGCGCTGTAATTCCGTTCCTTGTTTGAATCGTGTATCAGTCACTAGTACCAGTTCGTAGTAGCAATGTTTTTTTTTCTTTTTTTTTTCGTAGCACAACTCCATTGATATCGTGATACATCCATCTATACACATATGATATCCGCAGATGATCTATCCAACTGAAATCCATATGATGAAATATTTCTTCCTTCGGTTCTTGACACCCCAAGTGGGTTTCCTGAATGCTCTGCTAAATATAGGTCAACTTGTCTGTTGACGACTGTTCCAACTCACTCAGACTCAGATGTTACCATCACCGTCGCGCTTGTAGATGTAACTGATCAGGTGTTTGATTTAAAAAGACTGCACTTCCAGAAGTGTATCGATCAATCGACCATTCTCATGGTTCCGCACGGGTATGGTACAACTAGTTCAAATAGCCCGATCTGTGTTCCCAGACATTGTAGTCCCGCAGCAGTTTATCTTCCTTTTATACCAGTAAACGGAGCATACTTCGATAGGGTACACCATTAGTTGAACAGTTCTTTTTGAAATCCGGTGCCGGGTAACCTCCGGAAGGTTTGTCGTTTCAGCTAAGGACAAGAGAGTTGTGCATTAAAAAATTTCCGGTACGGGGAATCGAACCCCGAGCTGCCGCGTCACTTACGTATGAAAGGCGGCAATGTTAGCCGTTACACCATACCGGATGTAAATCTATATCTAAATGTATACACACGGGTCGGTTTCTTTACATACAAGTCCACTTTCCAGGCTTCGCTTACCGGAGATAATGGAAACCCCTCGAACATCTGGACGGAAGCATTCTGGAAGCATTGAATATGCTTCAAATGGACGCAAGCCTAACACTTGACTTACTTCCAATTCCCTATGATTTCCTTTGCTATTCTGACACAGATATTTCTTGCTGCTGTGTTGGCCAAGACTTCGTTGGCGGTAATCGTACCGCAGTTTGAGGACCTTCCTAGGACTGATTATGACTTTGTAATCGTCGGAGGTAACATTGCATATGCTCGTGTAGAGTGGATGTGACTGAGGCAGCGGAATCTCAGGTGGAACTGCTGGTCTCGTTGTTGCGAATCGATTGACCGAAGATCCTCGCCACTCTGTGCTAGTTATTGAGGCCGGTGGCACGTAAGTCTGCTTAATACATCGTCAGCAGCAACCTTGAGATTCATGTATGATTTCCATAAAGCAATGTCGGCGTCTTCAATGCAGAGGTCCCCTTCTTTAACAGTCGCCTGTTCAACACGCCCGTGGACTGGAACTATACTACTACACCTATGACGGGCTTGGATGGCCGATCGATGAGCTACCCACAAGGTCACATTCTTGGTGGCACAAGCTCCATGAGTACGTTTTGTCAGTGTAGCTGGATCACCTGTACCTCATATTTTTCTTTGCTAGATGGGCTTGCTTATACGCGCGGTTCTTCCGACGACTACGATCGGTATGCAAGGTTGACCAATGACAGTGGGTGGTCATGGAACAATATCCAGCCGTATCTCCGTAAAGTATGTCTTTACCAAGTGTGATGGTCTTCTCATTTCTCAACTCGGCCTTCAGAACGAAAGATGGACTGTACCCGCTGACCATCACAACACTACGGGAGAATTCAACCCATCCGTACACGGTTTCCACGGTATCAATGCTGTCAGCCTTCCGGGATTCGTATTCTCCTTTGATCGTAGGGTCATTCAGGCGACGTCCGAGCTCCCAGAATTCCCTTTCAATTTAGATATGAACTCTGGGAATACAATCGGCATCGGTCCGTTTCTCCTGTCTAATTTTTGGTAGTCAGCTCATGCGTTAAACGCAGGTTGGACGCAATCTACTATCAAGGCTGGAGTACGAAGCAGTTCAGCTACGTCCTATCTTGCACCGGAATTCGCACAACGGCCAAACTTACACGTCTTGACCCGTTCTCGTGTGACACGTGTATTGAAAACCGGTACTTCTGGCGGATTGCCTGTCTTCAAGGGTGTAGAGTTTGCGAATGATGCTAGCCCTGAAGGTGAATCTGGACGCTTTGAAGCAAACGCTACCTGACCCTCATCACAATCAGCTAGACGTAGGAAGATTATTGCCAAGAAGGAAGTAATTCTATCTGGAGGCGCGATCGGTACCCCGCACATCCTCCAAAACTCTGGCATAGGGAACTCGACACACCTCTCCAAGGTTGGCGTCAAACCCCTCGTGCACCTTCCTTCAGTCGGGAAAAACCTCACGGACCATCCGTTCGTGGCAAACACCTGGCTTGTCAACTCTACGGATACGTTCGAGACGGCCCTGCGGAATGCCACTCTGATGGAAAATCAAACTAAGCAGTGGAATGAAACACATACGGGGCCATATGCTGCCAGCACGTTCAATACTGCGGGATGGTTGCGTCTTCCCGATAATTCGACGATCTTTGAGAAGTTTAAGGATCCGTCGGCAGGACAAAATGGCGCTCATTATGAGTTTATCATCGCTGTATGTGACTCTGTTAATTGCTTTCCGCTCGCTAAATTATCTTCATAGAATGGAAAGACCCGCCTGCCCATACCCCCTACGGGGAATTTCATGGTCATTGGCACAGCGGTTGTAACACCTCTGTCACGTACGTCTTGAATCGAAGTACACAACGAACGTCTGAATCTTACTTGTCAATGTATAGGGGGCAGCGTACTAATAAACTCCAGTAACCCCTTTGACTCCCCAATCATCAATCCCAACCTCCTCGATTCGCCCTTCGATATCTTCGCGATGCGCGAAGCCATCCGTGCCTCTCGCCGATTCGCTCAAGCACCCGTTTTCTCATCCTATGTCATCAGTCTCGTCGATACCGCCGTGACCGACGACGAGCTGGACGCCTTCATTCGAAATTCAGCTATCACCGTTTCGCATATGGTTGGTACGTCGTCGATGTCGGCTAAAGGAGCGAACTATGGTGTCGTGGATCCAGATTTGAGAGTCAAGAAAGTCGTGGGTCTTCGGGTTGTTGATTCGTCGGTTATTGTGAGTTGTGTTCACCTGTGTTCTGGCTCTGGAGAAAGACTGACTGATTTTGTCACACTCATAGCCATTGGTTCCTGCTGCGCACACGCAGGTAGTCACGTACGTCGTGGCGGAGAGAGGGTCTGATTTGATTAAATCTGCTTGGTAGAACTATCGTTACAGGCTGTTGCCCTGACACTTCCTCGTGTCCTTTGTCTCGAATCATAATCAGACTTGGACCGGTGACGGATTCATATAACACGCAGTTGCTCAATCTTCATGGTAGACGAACCTATCGGATTTTCTACCAAACAATGAGAGTGTTTGAATGTCCAGTATACATGTGACAGCCGGGTTGGGTATCCTCCACGGATGCCCGAGAGGGCTAGGTAACACACACGCATCGAGCTGAGGGATCAAGGA
>JABCKS010000091.1:0-40779 GCA_018851325.1 Termitomyces sp. DKA19
TTAGCACAGTGATGAATAGACTTTGGATTTCCCTTTGCCAGCTGTGTGATTTTAGCTACAGCCTCCAAAGTTCACCCTTACAGAGACCTCTTTCCTTGACTATACTGGTCCCAATTGCAAAGAGAAAGCACAGCTGTCCTCACCAGGTCTAAAGGAAAAAACTCAGCTCTAAAATTGCATTTGAACTTATCCCAATTTGCAGAACTTTTGGCTCCTCTTCTCCTCCAGAAAACTTGCAGTATATACATGGAAGCCTGACCTAGCTTTATATATGACAGAACCTATGCAATTTTTAAGGCATCAGAGGCAAACACTTCTCTGCTCAACTGAATGTAGGTGATGCAGGACTGAAGAAATTGCTCTCCAGTCTTCTAGTTCCTGTTATAAGCATCAGGGAGTGTAGGTCAAGGTATTTTGGATTGTGCCACCATCTTATAGTTGAAATGGGCTGGTAGTACAGTTATGGGAGGGTTAGAAACCACCTGCAGGGTGGGAGAAGGAAGGGGAAGGCATTCCAACAGGGTCTGAAGAGAGTGGGCAATAGTCTCCATAGATTGGTATAAACCAGCAAGCTCATTGGTGTGAAGGGTGAAAAAAGCTTGAGTAGATTGCATTCAAGTCTTCAGAACTAACAAACAGTGCCAAGCTGAGGGCTGGAAGCATCCAGAGAGTATGCTGGCAGTGTTGAGATCATTATAGAGGGTATCAGGCTGAAACACAATGGTGGGGAAAGAGCTTCTAAGAGCAAGAGCAACTCTAGCAGCTAAAGGGCTTCTAGACATAAAGTGAAAGACTTGTTCTACTGTAAGGGCAATCTTTGGAGGCTGTGGCTCAATCACACAACTAGTAAAGGGAGATCCAAAGTCTATTCAGCACTATACTAAGTCTACAAGTCTAACTACACATCTAGCAAAGGGAGATCCAAAGAGAACAAGTCTTCTAGATTTACTGTATAGGGAAGTCTAAGAGTTCTAGTGCTAATTCATAGATAGGATGCTATATTCCACCCCTGCTTTTCTTGATGTGCAGTCTTAATGACTATAATCTGCTGGTCCAACTGTTATAAAGAGAAGTATATAATGGAGTGCCTTGCAGACCTTCCATTACCTTGACCTCTTTCTTATGTATAATATTAATTACTTTATTTGCTATGTATTATTCAGCAGCATCATCTGACACTGCCCTTAAACAGTAATTATTCTATCACATAAAGCAGCACCTTACTCCATACTTTGTAGTACAATTTCAATGACTGGTTTTGACTTATAAAAGATAAACTGTAAGCTGTATAACCCATAATGAAAATGTTACACACCTAAAGGCAGCAAGGCCAAGAGATAATGGAGGTATAAGGGATGGAGAGTGATAAAAGGGCCTGCAACATGTGCAAGTAGAGGTGAAGGGTGCAGCAATGATATGTGCTCAAGATACAGGCTGATCAAGTGAGTTTGAAGATGTAGTGCCAGTCAGAGTCCTTGGAGGACATACCAAGGCCCTGCCTAAGGCATTGCCCAATAGTATTATACCTTCACCAGTGATATGTCCATTGTTGGTATCCTCTATGGGTTCTGTAGCAGTGTTGCCATAAATTCCCCTCCACATCATGCTCAGAGTATTTGTCCTCCTCAGGGACATTTTCTATCCTGGAGAGGTCAGAGGAGGCAATAAAGACCCTTGCTAGAAGCATAGTAGTGGCAGGAGTAGACTCAAGATCCTGAGTGATGCTGGTTGGGATTGGGTACAATGGCCACTGCCTAGACTTCAAAATAGGGAGAGAGATGTAACACCAGAGGCATCCGAGAGCATGCCGGACATAGTAATGGATCATCAAAGAAACACAAGGCAAACTGAGTAGAGATTGAGCTAAAGCAAAACTTCACTAGAAAAGCGTGTAACGCTACGTAAATGGATGTTCGAAACCAAGAGAGGAGGGATCAGGTGATTGCGTCATCTCTTCTAGAAAGGCATTCCGCATCCACCCCGTGCCTCCTCTCCGCGGACTTACAATTGTGGTTGTATGATCTTGGGGGCACTAGGAGGCGAAAAATGAACTACTCGGTCACGTTTACGTATCGAAGCATTTCCTCAATCCGTCCTTCAACGAATGAATGAAGGAATGAACTCGGTTCATACCGCCGGCAAGCCACTATACAGGGCTAAGAGGCGAGGGTAAAGTAACGTAGTGACTCTACACCAACCGTCCTTCAACGATACTGAGGTCTATTATCTAGGTACTACAATAGAGTTGGATTATACGTACTGAGGGATGTACTTACGTGTATTATCTAGGTTGATTGCATACTTAGTTAGTGTCTTTGTCCCAGTTCCAACACTGGGAATGGCCTGAATAAACTACACGCGAAACGCTCAGACTTGGTAAACAAAAATTACCTACCCGGGACCTCAAATCCGCAATAGTACGGACCAAGATCCGACTTCTAGACTTATATGTGTCGAAAACTCTGCTGCTATTTTGTGGGATAAGGTTTATCGGGAATCCCCGGGTTCTTTTGCATGTGCGAAAATAGAAAGGGCGACACTGCCACCATGTGACATCCCTTCGGCCAGTGCTTTTCGTTAGATATACTTGCTGCGTGCTGCGTGCTGCATGCTGCGGCGCGTGCGTCCTTAACTTGCACCACCCATTAGTCCCTCATCTTTTGTATTATCTATCATTTGATTCTTGATATTGAGCTTCCCTCACACTACCAGTGATCAAGTCTTACCTTGGTTCTTGGTAGATTTCTCCAGTATCCGTCTTCGAGTCTTGGTCTCTTCCTGCTGACAAATATGCTACAATACGATAATATACTCTCCAAACTGGACTCTTTCCCCTCCTGGTCTCCACAGAAGGAAGCCGTAAGTCCATCTATACCAGTCTCTGAAGCTCATTCTGATACTGAAAGTCTTGAAAGACCTTGCTGGAACCATATACGTATATTACTTCAAATCCAGGAAAGGATATTCGCGGCCGACTCATCGAGGCATTCGATCTCTGGCTTGGAGTCCCCGCTCCAAAGCTCGCCGTGATCTCGCGTCTGGTGAGCATGTTGCATTCGGCAAGTCTATTGTGAGTAATTTTTTGAATTTGTGATTCTGTACAAACAAATTTCATACGTGCCATCGAACAGAGTAGATGACATTGAGGATAATTCTGCACTACGCAGAGGTCAACCAGGTCTAGTTTTCTAGCTACCCCATCGTCATATCCTCACCTTTGACAGTCGCACACAAGATCTATGGGGTTCCCCAAACTATCAACACTGCGAATTACGTTTTCTTCCTCGCATATAAAGAGCTCTTCAACCTCCGTGACCAGGAGTCCTCCAATTCATGCCGAGGACAGAGGCTTGATACTATCGTGAATGGTGTGTCCTCTGTCTGCTTTATATCACAACACAGAGATGTCTACTTTCTTACAGAAGAGCTTCTCTCCTTACATCGTGGGCAAGGCCTCGAGATCTTCTGGCGTGACTCCCTTCAGTGTCCGACAGAGGAAGAATATATTTCCATGGTGAACAACAGTGAGTACTAACGCATCTTGATTGTTGAAAACATGTATCCACTGAGTCTGATTTTCTGTGGATAGAGACGGGTGGCCTCCTACGCATTGGTATCAAGCTGATGATGGCGTGTTCTACGAAAAACGTCGACGTGTAGCTCGGATTTCCTTTCTACAGCGAGTGGTCTTACTGAGTGACGGTAGGGACTATGTGCCCCTCGTCAACCTCATCGGGATATTTTTTCAGATCCGGGACGATCTGATGAATTTGCTTGGCACAGAGGTACGTCTCTTGTTCTTCCGTCCCGCCAGGGCTTTTCCTCTACCTCAATTTCACTTGCTCGTCTCCATTTATATCCCGAAACACGAAGATTACTGTGCTTGTTTGTTACAATCATGCAAAAGATCCAATGTTTAATTCGTACTCTTCTCATTTTCTAGTACACGAGGAACAAAGGCTTCGCCGAGGATCTCACTGAAGGCAAATTTTCCTTCCCTGTAGTACATAGTATCCATGCAGACAAGACTAATCGTCAAGTCCTCAGTATGTCATTTCCTCCTACCCATCTCATCATTCATACACATTCGAATGAAATCTGTAGGTGTCCTCCAGAAACGAGCTGCGTCACCGACCCTGAAAAACCACACTATTGAATACATGCGTACATGCACAAAATCTTTTGAATATACGTTTGCAGTACTCGCGACGCTCGAGGCCCAGACACGCGAGGAGATACGAAGGTTGAATGGGAATCCCAAATTGCAAAAGATCATAGATTTTCTTAGTGTTGAGCCGATGAGGAATGAGGCCTGATGGGGCGTTAGGTTGACTAGAGACCGTAGACAAACAATTACTCGCGATATACCGCAAGGTTGTTGGCAATTACACTTCTTTTACTCTCAGGGCCTATGACTGATCCAACTTCCGCTACTGACAAAATTAATCCCTAGTTTTCCCTATCGCGATTGGACTGATGAAAATCTCTCCTGTAGGTGTCTTTGTAGCTATTCAATGTGTACTTCGAGGGTTCCTGTTGGGGTACTGGTAGTTTCGTCCTCAATGCGAAAATAAAGAGATTATGAAGAGTCAACGAGGTTGACACTGTTATCAGCGGTCCGGTACATGTGCATTTTGTTGCGATCCTCTTGCCCTTTACATCCATCAGATCTCTTGTACATGTTGCATGACCTGCTTTTTCAATAACTGCAGTCAATTTTCTTGGTTTGAAAGACGAGGAAACCCAAAGTAATGGATATATATCTTCACTTCCTGGACACGCTATCTCACAACAAACACGTAATATGAACTTGTCCGAGAGGAAATCTGACGACAAGTATCCAGAAAATACCCAAGTGATAATCCACAAAAACTAAGATGAAAGATGAGCCTGTCGTTGATAATTCTAGATCAGGGACAATGCCAGAAGACTCGAAGCATGATGTGACGCACATATGCCCACCAGTGATCGTCGGAACAACCCTGCCAGGAGATACCGGAGAACGCGGATTTTCCCGGTAACAGAATCCTCTTTGTGGTGAGCAGTTTTCGGCGAAGTCTCCCTGTAAAAAAAATCGCCTGCCATCAATGTTTTTCCTCGCCCTCGTCGGGCCCCGTGTTCCGGAATCCCCAAAATTATGAATGTACGATCGGAATCTCGCACCGGAGAAGACGAAAGGCAATCCATCGTTTGAGAACTCAAACCGTTACAGATACCACATCGGTAACCCTTCATTCTCGGGAGGATCAGGTTACGTTATAGACTTTGCTGCTAGTCAGGGGACCCTATCCAACAAATTGACCTGTCATGGTTACAAAATATTGCAATCGGGCCCATCAGGGGTAGATCGGAGACCGACCCCTCTACAAGGACATAATTGCTCATCTTAATGGATGGCGATGAGTCCAAAAGCGTACATATCGCACTCGAAATCTGGATGTAGATCCAAATCTATTGTTTTAACAACCCCCGGTTCTGAAATAGACTTGGCGACCGATTAAGTTCCAATAATGCACGACCGTCATTCGAGCAGAATCAGGTGTCTGAACCGGTTGCATGCAGTGATATCACATCAATAGTCGACCTCGAGCTTCTGCATAAGAACTTCTATTTAAGAACTTCTATTAATGAAGTATCTCCGGGATACCGACGCCACATGGATGAAAGGCGTCTGCGATTTGGAGCTGTTCTTTTGATTTAAATACCTATCTTTCACTCGGGTTGAACCACATGTACCCCATGGCTATCGAATACGAAAACATCTTTTCTCAGCTCGGCTCTCTGTCCGCTTGGTCTTCCCAGAGTGAATCCGTAAGCCATCCATTGATAGTTTTTGTAGGAAATTCTCGAAGTGCCTGACGAACGTCGCTGGAAAGATTCTGCTGGAACCCTACACGTATGTCCTGTCCATGAAGGGGAAAGAGATTCGTAGCAAACTTATCGAGGCATTTAACCTCTGGCTCGATGTCCCTGCGTCCAAACTCGCAATCATTAATCGAATCGTCAACATGTTGCATAACGCTAGCCTGCTGTAAGTCTCTTGGCTTCACAGGGATCTTCAATCCTTATGTTGCTTGTACAGAGTCGACGACATTGAGGACGACTCACAGCTGCGTCGCGGCCAACCCGGTAAGTCACCCCATGCACCCCCTTGGATCTCATGAACAGAGCCATTTTCTCACTTGTGTTTGGATGGATAGTGGCACACAAGATTTACGGCATTCCGCAAACGATTAACACGGCCAACTATGTTTTCTTCCTTGCGTACCAAGAACTCTTCGCTCTCAGCACTTCCGAAGCCGAGGATGACGGACAAGGACGAAAGCTCGACGTTATTGTCACTGGTGCGTAAGGAACATGCTCGAGATATCCTTGGAAAAACGTGTTAATCGGTCGTTGTTCTCCGAATGCAGAGGAACTACTAACCCTCCATCGTGGCCAGGGCCTTGAGCTCTACTGGCGCGATTCGCTTCAATGCCCAACTGAAGAAGAGTATATCTCTATGGTGAACAACAGTAAGTCACCCTCCTTTAACCCCGAGTTGTTCAGTATTGAAGGTCAACACTTTATTTTTGTTATGCACGAAAGAGACAGGCGGTCTTCTTCGGATTGGTATTAAACTCATGATGGCATGCTCCACGAAGAACGTCGAAGTGTATGTTTTTCCTCCCTCTTTTTATTCGGGCACAACATATGGATTACGCCACACTGCGTTGCAATAGGAATTATATACCGCTCGTGAACCTCGTTGGAATATATTTCCAAATTAGAGACGACTTCATGAACTTGTGTGGGCCGGAGGTACGATCAAACCACTATCATATCGATAGATGATTTCTCTTGTCATCGAATTTTTCTTCCATGATTCGGGGTTCCTTCCGCATATATTGAGAGTATTTGATAGGATGGAAGTTTCATTCATTTCTATAATATCTGTCCAAGGACTTCAGCTGTTGTACTGACAATTGATGCTTCCACAGTACACGCTGAACAAGGGATTTGCTGAAGACCTCACGGAAGGTAAATTCTCCTTCCCTGTCGTACACAGCATCCGCGCGAACCCGACAGATCGTCAATTGCTCAGTACGTTCTCTCTCTGAATTCTCCTTTCCTCCCGTTCGCGCTCATATCTTTTGTGTACGATGACTGTAGATGTCCTTCAAAAGCGCTCGGATGCATTTGATCTGAAAAAACACGTCATCGAGTATATGCGTGCACAGACAAAATCATTTGAATACACGATCAGCGTGCTCGATAAAATTAATGCGCAAATTAGGGAAGAAATCAGAAGGCTCGGCGGAAATGATATGTTGGACAGGATCCTGGATCGTTTGAGAATTGATTCGTTGAAGAACAATGATTGATTGTATCACTCCTGAGAACGTCGTATGATTTTGCACGAGGTATTATATACACACAAGTAAACTGTTCAGCTAGTCACAATTAAATTGTGGAAAAAATTTGCGCTGTTGAAAAAAGCCGCCCGAGGATGTACATTGGTATTGAAAAGGATTATTCGACTAACGCATGAATTGATAGGTAGTTATCATTGCATACTGTTAACCAAACGATATAATGGACATATTGATACAGATTTGTCATTTATTCAGATTATGAATCATGTGGTGGACAAGCATTGTGAAATCGTTATTGAACCTTAGGCCGAATCTTGTCCAGGAGCCTGACCATACTCCTCTAACACCTGTTTAGCATGTTTCTTCTTCTCCTCAGAAGCACTTGCATCTTAAATATGTCGATTAATTGTCAGAGTTTCGAATTTGATGAAGGAACCTTACTCTTGAGTGTAGTCTTAAATCCTCCGAGCTGTTGCTGACTATATTCACCATCGTCATCAGCGAACTCTTCGCCGACGCCCTCGTCATACCCTCCGACGTCTGCGTCACTTTTCCGTGCTGAAGACAAAGCAAATCAGAATGTCACTCTTTTCAGAAAATTTATTGACTTGACAGACCTTTACTGGCAGGTGCGTCGGCTAAGTGAAGGGGAAAAGATTAAGAACGAGGAAAATATAGATGATAGAGGGATGAGCGCCAAACGCACCTGAAATGCCTAATTCATGGAGACGCTCGTGCGCGTTGGACTTAGCCTCGTCGGAAACCTTTGGATTGTTGATGGAGGCTTTCAAGCCGGCTGCGACACGATTCGTATCCTTATTTTCTATTGATGACGTAACAAGAATATTGAGATGAATCAATGCGCAAAAAATAAGATAAACATACGGCTGGCCATGTTTGTTTCAAGACGGCGAGTTAAAGCGATGTGTTTTCGATGTAGTGAGATGCAAAGACTGCGAATGATGGAAGTTGTTTCTCATGAAGCTTTATATAATTTCGACAGATGAGCTAAGTGTCACCGCTATGTCATTGAACGATCAGCATAGGAGCGGGATCAGGATTACGTGTGATGCGCATGTTTTTACGATGATGATGATGACATCCTAGCACGTTCATCGTGGCGCTGGCAGATCCACACTTTGATCCACATCTCCTCCACTCGGGAGCATACTCGATGATGCAGATTTATTATATTTATCCATGTACACTTGTCGAATACGGATTGTCATCGAGGAGAGATGACTCAGTGCCGACAAGTTGCCGGATGTGTCACCCATTACAGTTTGATCGACCTAGCCTTGTTTTACTTAGGGACGGGCTCTGTCGTAATTCTTTGAAAAATTGTTGACAACAGAATGGAACTGGATACAAATACAAAAAAATTTGGAAACTAATAGTACAGATCATGGACAAGCCTTGTTCCAACTCTACTCCTGCGGCTGGTCGCGAAAAACATAACGGATCATCGATCAATCATCGTAGTGGAGGATATGGAGAGAGGTTTAGTTATTCCTAGGTTGCAGATGGGATGGCACAGGAACCAGTGACTCGTTTACTTCGTTCCCCGTGTGCGGGCTTCTCAGAGGGTTTCCCCGATATGCTTTGATCGTTCTACCCCCAAAGCTGTTTCATTTTCTCGTCCTTGAGAGACCCTGGCTTGAGAGAGAGAAGGGCAATCATGTCATTCACCAATTTAAGCTGAGGCTTGGGGCCTGTCCGGTACACAACGTCACGGCGTTCGGCATTTGACTGCTCAACAGGAGAAGTCGGGCAATCCTGCTTGGAAGGCACTGCCTCCTCTTCGCTGGATATCAAGCGTGAGGTCCAGTCACGTGAAAAGTTGGTGCTCTCCTTGCTTGGAAAAAACTCCTTCTCAACCACACCCTCGGCGGCAATTACCTCGAGGTCGGCGATAGCGGCAGCGGTGGAAAGCTTTGGGATAGGTGAAACGATCTTCCCGGTGGGGGTATGGACATCTTTATCCTCGGGGATTGGGTGGTATGAAAATGGATTGAAGGGATCGTCCTCGCCAATTATATGAGAAAAAATTCCGGGGGTAGGGGAGGGTGCTTTTGGCTTGAAAGCTGACGGATCGTGTTCCAAGCGAGGCGATGAATGGTAATAGTCTCGATGGTGCGTCGGGCTGCGCAATAATACCCGCGGCTCAACAATCGAGACACATTCGTTCCAGTTTTCGAGATCATTGGACGGCTCCGATGTGAAAGACATGGAAGGGGAACTCGATTTCTCGCTGTAGCGATCGGCATAGAACTCTTCTTTGGCGGGAGGCCAGAGAAGCATATCGCCAAGCTCGAAGAAAGGGCATCTCTGCCGGTGTCGGACTTCTTCAGCCGGGTCGCGACCGATGATTGTGGTATTCTCCCTCAGTTTTGCTAGGTCGTCAATGAGCTGCTGGCTCATCATCTCGGGAGGATGGCTCTCGTAAAGCGCAAAGTGTTGGAAAACTTCTTTTGGATCATTTTGGTGACAATCATCCTTGATTATAACAGTAAGTACTCGGGTGGATCTTCAATTATACGTGATCATGCACTCACCAAGTCTTCTCCAGTCGTCATCCACTCCAAAGGCTGACCTTTGAAAAGTCGGCTGATTCCGTTCACCATTGTGTAGATGGTATATTTTCCAGTCGAGTGGGGGTATATGTCGTGTATGAGAAGCGTGCCCGTCGTAATAGAATAAGCCCAGATATGTTCGAGGTCAGTATATTCTAGTGAATAGCGCGAAACTATCTGTTAGAGACGCGTCAGATATAGTAAGTATGTTCAAAATAGTAATGGGTGGAGTGGGGGCAGTGATATGCATGGGAAGTATGTTTGCCAAGGCTTTTAAACCCACGACGTCACGATCAAAGCGTGTCCATTATGACCCCACGTGACCGCGTTTTGCCCATTGTCAAAGCTGGCCACCGAGCCACTGCTTCGTGCCACGCACAACAGTGTGTGCCCAGACCCTTCAGACCCTTTTTGGAAAGTTATGGAAGGTGAACTACATTGGACAAGGATGACTCCGTGATTTGCTTGTATAGTCATATCATTGTCCGAATTGCGGGCGACAGAAGAGGCGGAATATTTTCTTCGAGAGAAAAACAGACGTCCAGATACGTGTGAATATAGTCCATATGCATACGGATACTACGATACCTTGCCTCGGGAGGTCAACGACGACAAACGATGAACGATGGCGCGTATGGCGCGTTGCTCAAGGCTCGTACCCCCTGCTTTGTTCTCGCTTGGGTACTTGTCAGCCTTCTCAGACAAGCTACTTCCAAGTATAAATGTTGCTTACCTGCAACTTATTCGTAGACATCGATCGAATCGAAGCCTGACCCTGGGCCAATGATGGATATGGAACATTCATGACTACAGTATACGAGGCTTTCCATTGACCGACTCTTGGCGTCTTTTGCCCAATTTCTTTTTTCCGTCCCCTTGGCTTTGTGCCCGATATGAGCTACGAAGCACTAGCAAATTTTCTAAATTATGGTGGCGGCTTGCTAACAAGGGTTCTATAATCAAAACGTTTTATTGGCTCCATCCCACTCAGAACATCACTGCGGCAACAAACCCCAAGAATGCATCAAAGATTGATGGTGAATGGACATTGAGAAGGATTAATACTATATGTAATAAAGTCTATTGAGGTATCAAAGTCTATCCATAAATCAAAAGTATTATTTACTCCATCACATTTAGAACAACGTCGCGACGATAACCCCGAGGAATGCATAAAACATGCTCTGACTGGCGACGTTATGTGACCTCGGGGCCGCATTTGTCGATGTAGCTGAGGGAGTGAGAGATGGGAAGAAGCTTGGTCTCACAGCGGTCCCAGTCGAAAAGCCTGACGTTTGCATGCTGGCCGTGGGACGCAAAGAGCTGACAGGCCCTGCAGGGGTGCCGGGGGTACCAGGGGCACCGGGGCTACCAGGAGCGCCGGGTGCACCAGGGGAACCAGCCGCACCGGGCCCCGCGCCAGCAATGGCGGTTGATGTCGCCAGGACTGAAACTTGGGAACTGATTTGTGATGCAATAGAAGAAGCCGCGCCAGCTAAATCCGTCGCGGTGGCAGTGGCAGTCTCTGTGCCCGTCACTGAGAGTTCAGAGCCAGTTGGCGTGCTACTGAACGCAAGTGAGATGGAATGTGATGAGATAGAAGAATAGGAAAATATATACCTTGATACTGAGGCGTCCGTAATGGCGGTAGTGATTGGACCTGCGACTGCCGCATTGGTACTAGAAGAAGCCACTGGGATTATGGGGTCAGCGGCCTGCGCCTTGACGAAGACAGCGAGAGCGAGAAGTGATGCAGGGCTAGCGAAGGCTGAAAACTTCATGATAAATTGATAATGTATGAGTGGTTTATGGCGGGGAACTAGAAAAATCACTGCCGAGCAGGAAAGGTTATATACCCTCGGCCCCGATTGCCATGTGGCAATACGACAAATATGGGACTGTTACGAATATCCTACCTTCGACCCTATTAGAGTCTGAAAAAGAGGGAAAGGGGCAAGGATTGTCGCCATACTTTTGGTGGCTGACGACTAGTGAGTTGACGTCATGGTAGTCCCTATAGCTAATTGATGCAGGAGCAATTCAAAATCAGATGCTTCTTTGATCTCACGGTTCTGTGTGTATACGCATGGTTTGGATCTATAGCCACACCTTTTCGTTTGAATACAGGTCATGGCCATGCAGCGCCAGCCTCATGAAGCAGCCGCAGCGTCTGTCCGCTAAATCTGGCTCGACCGTTGACCACCTGCGTTCAAACGACATGAAAGAGTAGTTTGCAACTTTTCAAGTGAAGAGTTCTGGTCCCCGATTCACAAATCCCTTGAGATCTTCATGGCAAGAAATGACCATGCACTCAAGTTCCCCTGGACATGTCAGGGTGTAAAGAACGTCTCTCATTAGAGGAACCCACTTGAAGGACCAAAAATTGCATTAAGTCACAGTTGAACACGCAACATAAGTGCAGATACGAGACAGGTGATAAACAATCTAACGAGTACGTTACCAATTCCTAGCAAACCTCTGAACAGTTGTCCTCAAACTTCTAACCAACCGTAACTCAACCTAACCGTTTAAGTCAACTCCAACCGTCCTAACCGTCTAATCTAACCAACTCTAACCATTCCAACCGCCTATCCTAACCAATAAATCGCCTAACCTTCCCTAACTAACATGTAACCAACTCTAACTAACTCTAACGACCTAAACTAACCAAACCTAGCGTTTTAACCTCAGCGGTTTTACCCTAGCGCCTGTTTTTGCACCCCTGTTTCGTTGGAACGCTACAACCATGGCTCAGGTATTAATCAAACCTTAGCTGCGGTGTGAACAGAGTATAACTACCTCAATCGGTACATGTTGATATCTGTATCCTTTGCTTCTTGACCCCCGGCTCAGTTCACTGGTCTACAATGGATTCTGAAGAGCTCTCATCTACTTCAACATTTATGTCGGCTCTTTCTACGCTTTCTCAAACTCAAGGAGTTGGACTTGCCAACCCGATCCATTCACAAACTAGCCGCCAGATGCTAGATCTCGTGAATCGCCTTCACAGTACTGGGTATGCTTTTTGTCATGGTCTTTCTGGCGATATTGAGGGCCATCCAGTGTCCAAGTCGATATTGACCTCCCACAAATCGCTGTCATTGGTTCGCAGAGCGCGGGAAAATCCTCCCTGATCGAGAGCATCTCTGGAATCACTCTACCTCGTGCATCTGGAACGTGTACCCGGTAAATACTATCCACATCGTTCTGTAATCATCATTCTTGTGCACATCTTCTGCCCGCTTTTAAACCAACTCATGCCTCAATCTAGATGCCCGACAGAGTGCCGACTTTTCCGATCCACCCACCCGTGGAAATGCATCATTTACCTCCGCATTACCGACAAGGGTAAAACGCGCACAGAAAAATTCGGGGATGTTATTACGAACAAGGCAGAGGTCGAGGAACGTATTAGAAGGGCCCAATGGGCTATCTTGAACCCCACCCTTCTAAATAATCATGGAACACGACATTTCTTGACTGGTGATGATCATGGAGCAAATATAGAGTTGAGCTTTTCCAGTTCTCTTGTTTCCTTGCACATTAGTGGGCCAGACGTTGCGGACCTTTCATTTTGTGATCTTCCCGGTAGGCGTTGAGTGTTCATGGTTATGCCATGCTAAATAATAACATTCCTAGGTCTTATTGCTGGCGTTGGATTTGGAGGAAATATAGGCGACATCGCTCTGGTTACGAACCTCGTCGCAACATACATCAAACGACCCAGCTGCATCATTTTGCTGACTGTGGCTTGCGAAAGTAAGATTTTTGATATCTTTACTCTTGTTCTGAACATTCATTGTCACTGTCGATAGCTGATTTCCAAAACCAAGGTGCTCAAGAGATGGCGAAACTCTATGACCCAGAAGGCAAACGGACAGTTGGTGCGTGAGATTTTTTCTTCATAGCATCATTTCTCGTATCAATCTCATGTTGAGGTGTCCTCACGAAACCTGATCGCATCCCTACGGGCGAAGAACAAAACTGGATTGATATCCTCCGAAATGAAAAGGAACCCCTCGAAAATGGATGGTACTGCGTCAAGCAACCTAGCTCTGCAGAGATCGCTGCCGGTGTGACCTGGGAGAACGCACGAAGGAATGAGGACGAGTTTTTCGCGTCGACAGCAGTGTGGTCAGATTTGGATGAGATGTATAAGAAGTATCTCTGTACGAGAAATCTTGTAGAGAGGCTGAGCGCTTTATTATCTGATTTGATCTCGAAAAGGTGTGTAGGGTTTAGTTTGATCCAATTGATACTGACTGACGGTGACCATGACATGGGATCAGACTTCCTGAGATACAAGATGAAATTGATAATTCCATCATCGCCACCCGTAATGCTCTTCTAAACCTCCCCAAGCCTCCTTCCCCCGACCCTCGGAACGAGATTGCTAGTCTCCTGCATGGCTTCCTTCGGGACCTGGCCAGACATGTCGAGGGTGTGCCCGAGGATGGACTTTTGCAGGCTATCCGTCCCGCACATGTCCATTTCAGGCGTACCATTAGAATGACTGCCCCCGACTTCCAACCTTTTGAGAAGAGGTATGCAAAGACGAAGATTGCTAAGGCAAAATTCCTCTTGAGTGAGGAAGGACACGACGAGCTTGAAACTGTCGCCACTGGTTCTGAAAACGAATCTTTGGTTGATGTCCATCCAAACGGGACATCGAATACACGTCAAGGTATCATTCCTAACGCAGATGCTATCTATATTGATGAAGTCATGCGTAAAGCGGATGAGTATGTACCTTTCTTTTCGCAGGTGATACACCTACGACATCATACAGAGCTCGTACCCGCGAACTCCCTGGGAACTACCCCTTTGTTGTACAGGAGACCTATATAAAGGCTATTGTAAAAAAATGGCGTATACCAGCGCAATGTCTCTGTCGCGACGTCTACTGTACACTCGGTGAACATGTACAAAGGTTGATCCAACTCCATCTTGGAGCATTTGGTCAAGGTCAGCTTGCTCAACGTGTCAGGTCAGTTCTATGCGTTTTGATCGAAATGCATCCTGGCTTACCCCATACGATGCAGAGTTCTCTTTCAAGACCACCTTAGTAAATGTATGGAACGTGCGGAAGAGCGTATCGACTGGCTCATGAAGCTCGAAGACCGTCCCTTCTCACTCAATACTCACTACCTTGCCGACTATAAACAGAAATTCCTCTCACTTTACAAGACTGCGAGGGAGAAAGACCGGAACCCCAAACTCATGGCTGCGATTGAACAATATAATTCCCGTTCAATTTCATCGGTCCTTCGTTCTAATATCGGATCACCGCAGCCTGTTCTAACAGGTATCGAGAAAGTGTTATTAGGTCTCGTTGAGATGGGAATTGTGGGCGTTAACTCTCAAGCGCTTGCAAAATTCATTGAACCTGACGGGATGGAGCCGGCGCTGGCTATCATGGCGGATGTACGTGCATACTTCCAAGGTATTTTCCAATTTCAATTGTGTGAATTAACGGCCACGATAGCTGATAACCTTATCTCTGTTGAAATCTAGTCGCCTACAAGCGCTTCGCAGACAACGTCCCTCTCGCCATTGACTACGAGCTTATCTGGGGTGTTGAACGCAATGTCCTGGAAACAATTAGCAGGGGCCTTGGAATCAACGGCGACAACGGCAATCGGATCTGCAAAGAGCTTGCGCAGGAAAATGCGGCTGTCGCTATGCGCAGAGAGGAACTCGTGAAGAAGTTGGAACGGATGCATCTGGCAGGACAACAGTTGCTTCAGATTGGGTTTTAGTTCGAGTGTTCCATGCATAACTGACTGAGCCCCCTTCTTGCGTACCTCATGTTGTGTCGTGGGAGTACAAATGGTATATAGATCGACTGAGTACATTGCGAAATCGTATACATCTGGTTTTAGACACGTGCGTCCCTTACTTTACCATTGGGAGATCTTATCCAGGCCGCTAGTGACGTGTCCTAAGAGAACGTGTCGACCAGAGCATCGATTACGGGTCTAGACGGGGAACTGCCATCTCAGCATCCAAATAGAATGTAGCGCGCCGATGTACTGACTAATTTCCAGGAACCCGCGAGGGAGAAAGTTACAGCCGGACTCGAGATGGATATACCGCCAATTGACAACTTGAACGGTGAATCGACTTCTCGGGAATTCGCGTTTCAACTGGCGCCTTCGACTTCTTTTTGGCGCTGGTTTCCAAGCAGACCACACTTCGAGCACCCCTACAGCTGAACTAATCCGAACTCGCGTAAATATCATTATGACCGCCAGATCACGATCGCTTCAGAAGTAGGTATCCAAGAGTCAGAACTCTGTTGAAAGCTGCACGCGCGCTTACTTGCACATAAGTACAAGCCAGATTCACTCATCCCGTCCTTGCTTCTCGTCAGGATTCGCCTACATGTTCTGTTCGGTTCTCACCTATCGCCTGTTTTTATGCCTGTTTCTTAATCTCAACCATTTCGAGCAATGCAGAGAGCCCAGACCGTGTATTTTGGACCCCAGATGCCAATTTAAAGCGGCGTCGATATCTTATCCAAGCAGTACATGAAGGCAGGTATAAATACCCTTGTTCCATACCTTTGCTTTTCAACTCCCATACATTTTGCTACATTTCTATGGATTCCGGCCAAGTCTCATCTATTCAGACACTTACGTCAGGCATCTCGATCCCTGAGGCTCGAGCAGAAGGGGTTGGTCTTTCCAACCCAATCCTTTCACAAACCAGCCGCCAGATGCTAGACCTTGTGAATCGTCTTCATAGTACTGGGTATGTTTTTGCCGTAGTCTTTTTTTCACGATATCGAGAGTTCTTCAGTGTTCAAGTTGATATTGATCTCCCGCAAATCGCTGTCATTGGCTCGCAGAGCGCGGGCAAGTCTTCGTTGATTGAGAGCATATCTGGCATCACTTTACCTCGTGCAGCCGGAACATGTACTCGGTAAGTATATATCTCCACGTTGAAGTCTTTCATTCCTATCCTCATACGTATTTGTGCTCTGATCCACATTATACCGCATTTCAGATGCCCAACGGAATGCCGACTCTCCCAGTCGGCTGATCCTTGGAGTTGTACAGTCTTCCTCCGCATCACCGATGCTGGGAAAACGCGAACGGAAAAATTCGGGGATGTCATCACGGACAAGGCCAATGTCGAAGACCGTATTAGGAGGGCTCAATGGGCTATTTTAAATCCCACTGTTCGGAATGACCGTGGCGCACGGTACTTTTTGACTGGTGATGACCACGGAGCGAATCTGGAGTTGAGTTTTTCTAGCTGCTTCGTTTCGCTCCAAATCAGTGGGCCAGACGTTGCAGACCTCTCTTTTTGTGATCTTCCCGGTAAAAATGAGCGTTCTTTGTTATGTTATGCCACCCTAAATATTGCATTTTCAGGTCTTATTGCTGGAGTCGGATCAACAGGAAACATAGGCGACATTGATCTCGTCAAGAACCTTGTTGCTACCTATATCAAACGACTCAGCTGCATCATTTTGTTGACTGTGGCTTGTGAGAGTAAGGCTTGTAATCCTTCGTCATACTCGTCCCGATTGAGAACATCGATATTGACAGCCGATTTCCAAAACCAAGGTGCGCAAGAGATGGCAAAGATCCATGATCCAGAAGGAAAACGGACAGTTGGTACGTGGCCTTATTTGTTTTCCAGTACGCGTATCACTTACTATCATTGATTTCATGTTAGGCGTCCTCACAAAGCCCGATCGCATCCCTACGGGCGAAGAACAAAATTGGATTAGTATCCTTCGCAATGCGAAAGAACCTCTCGAAAACGGCTGGTATTGCGTCAAACAACCTAGTTCTGCGGAGATATCTGCTGGTATGACCTGGGAAAAAGCACGCAAGTGCGAGCACGAGTTTTTTGTGTCGACAGCAGCGTGGTCCGATTTAGATGGGATGTATCAAAAGTACCTCGGCACGAGGAATCTTGTGACGAGATTAAGCGGCCTGTTGTCAGATTTAATTTCGAAAAGGTTGGTTTTCGACCTGCTTGATGCTGCGGCTGAGTCCTGACATCAGCTTTGGACATTTAGATTGCCTGAGATCCAAGATGAAATCGAAAAGACCATTATCGTTACCCGTCACGCTATTCAGAAGCTTCCAAAGCCTCCTTCCTCTGATCCCCGGAACGAAATTGCAAACCTCCTGCACGTCTTTGCGCAAAATCTCACCAGACATGTCAATGGTGTGCCTGAGGCAGGGCTTCTGCAGAGTATCCGTCCTGCGCAAGAGCAGTTCAGGCGAGCTATCAGAGTCACGGCACCTGACTTCCAACCCTTTGAGAAGAGGCATGCGAAGACAAAGAAGATTGACAAAGCAGGATTCCTTCTGAGTGAGGAAGGACATGAGGACTTCGCGACACTCGATGAAACTGATGACTCTCGGTCTGATAATGAGTCTGTGGCCAATAATACAAGCGAACATATTGCTCCGAACCTGGACGCCATTTATATTGACGAAGTTATGCAACGAGCTAATGAGTATGTGTCTTCCCTTGCCACAGCTCGTGGGCTTCTGATGTATAATCTAACTTTCGATAGAGCCCGTACACGCGAGCTTCCTGGCAGCTATCCATTTGTTGTACAAGAGACTTACATCAAGGCAATAATAGAGAAATGGCGTGCGCCAGCCCAAAAGCTATGTCGCGTTGTTTACTATACACTTAGCGAACGTGTACGAGAGTTGGTCCGCCTACATCTGGAAGGCTTTGGTCAGGGCCACCTCGCTCAGCGAGTCAAGTTAGGCTCTGATGCTCCTTAATCAATATAGATCTTGACTTACATTTTAATAATTGTACGATGCAGTGTTCACCTTCGAGACCACCTCAAGAAATGCATGGAACGGACCGAAGAACGTATTGATTGGCTCATGAAACTCGAAGGCCGTCCTTTCTCACTCAACACTCATTATCTTGCCGATTACAAAGATAAGTTCCTTACTCATTACCGGACTGCGAGAGAGAAGGACCGGAACCCAAAACTTATGACTGTGATTGAGCAATACAACCCGTCTGCTTCATCGTTGATTCGTTTTGGACGTGCGCGAGCGGAATCACCGCCTGTTCCAGCAGGCATTGCAAAAGTGTTGGCGAGTCTTGCCGAGATAGGTTTTGTGGGCCTTAAGGCTGAAACACTTACGAAACTTATTGAGCCCGATGGTATGGAACCAGCACTGGCTATCATGGCAGATGTACGTGCTTATTTCCAAGGTACGTTCTGGTTTTGTATAATGAAATTAACGGTCATAATGACTGATAATCTTTCTGTGTTCAAATCAGTGGCGTATAAGCGTTTCGCAGACAACGTCCCTCTCGCCATTGACTACGAGCTTATTTGGGGGGTTGAACGCAATGTCCTGGAAACACTGAATACAGGCCTTAATATCAATGGCAACGATGGCGATCGGATTTGTAAAGAATTTGCACAAGAAAATGCGACTATTGCTGCCCGTAGAGAGGAGCTTATGAAGAAGCTGGAAAGGATGCACTTGGCGGCACAGGAGTTGCTTCAGATCGGGTCAGTTTGAGTGCTTCGTGTATAGGACGACTGGCCAGGGCCCGCTCTCGCTCTTGTTCCACGCATTGTGTCGGGATTGTAAATGGTATTGAATACAAAAGTTAGAATAGATGTTGATTTTGAGTATATTCGATGTCGGCAAAGTTTGTACCCGTACGCTAGTGGAAGCTATTCACTCAGCAGATGCTTCGCAGAGATGTGACTTTCGGAGATTGCCGCCACTCACTAAAGGAATTGAAAACTAATAAGTATTTCTACACAAGCTGTTATGCTGATTTCCGTTGTTTGTATCCTACCATATTTTGCACCAGTCGTTTTTCCGACTTTGGCCACCCTTCTGTGTTGAAATCCTAATCGTAGCAGCAGGCATGTGTGACAAACACCTAGATAGACATGTAGTAAGTATGCAATCCTCAGAACGTGTAAACAGAACTTTATTTGTATGTACCTAGATAGGCACGTAGTAAGTACGGAATCCAGGTATAGGTATTAGTATAAGTGTGTGTAAGTAAGTCTATCGTGGCGTACCTTCGGAACGTGTAATCAGAACTGAGGGGCACATTTGTCTAGTGATGAGTATATATATCTATATGCACAAAGGCAGTGCGGTGGCCCTGCTGTGTCCTGTGCCGTATGTACAGTACCTTGTTGTGATATCACAAATATCACTCCCGCAATACTTCCAACACTCCTCACTGTGAATACAGCACCTGCTCTCCTCCTCGTGCCTGGGTGTTCAGGTGACTCTGAGTATGTGGTGCAGCCGCAAGAACGGTGGTTTAGATAGGGCCTTCATGAATATGTTGGTGACGTTGTCCCTTGTTCCACATACTTAATGGTTATTTCTCCCATCTGTTCCCATTCTCAAATAAAGTGGTACTTGATATCAAAGTGTTTGACTCTCACATGCACCATGGGATCCTCTGAGAGCATGATAGCAGCCTTGTTATCACAGAACATTGTTGTCAGCATTGCTGTGAAATTTTGTCCAATGGATTTCATCAAGGTCCTTAGCCATATGCACTTATGCATTGATTCATATGCTGCCATATACTCTGTCTTGCATGACAATGTTGTGACTGTCTTTTGCTTCTTTACTGACCATGATATTGTGCTAGCACCCAGTGACCACATGTATCCATCAATGCTCCTCATCATATCTAGGCAGCTAGCTCAGTCAGCATCTATAAAGCCTCTCAGCATGATCAATGCCCCCCCCTCCCCCGTCTGAGCATTAAATCCTTTATCCCTTTCAAGTATCTGAGTAGTCAAATACCCATATTCCAATGACTCCTGTCATAATTGTTGAGGAATTGCATTAATTGTTGCCCTGCATATGCAATGTCTGGTTAAGTAGCAACTGTTGGGAGGTTGTGAGGTCATTGATATGACCAGTCTGATACATGAACACAATGGTCCTCAAGGCCACTGAATGGCCACTGCTTTGCTTTGTTTGTATGTATACATATAGCTCAAACATACACAAAGTACCCTCAGTTTGGTTTTATACACAACTAAGGATACATTATGATATAAAATACTTACTACAAATTGTACCTAGATTGTACTTAGGTGTATTGATTTTGGTACTTACAATACAGTTTGGTTTATATACAACTGAGGATTGTACTTACATGTATTGAGCTAGGTGTGACTACACCTATCAGATTACCTGTCCCAGTTTCAACAGCAACCATAAGATATAGTAGGCATCTGACTAGTGACTTGTAGAGAAATTGTACTATATCCTCTTTCTCCTCAGTCTGAGTTTTGCATTTCAGCCACATAAGCTTTACTCTGGGCTCCACTGCTACATTACCCAGTCAATGAAGCTAGTCTGAGATAATGTGTCTGTGTGATTCTCCCACTCAACAGATACATCTACAATAGGTAGAGGGGTGCATGTCAGAGGACAGTCCATACTAGACCCCATTTGTGTTTCTCTTATTCTGAGCTGGTATATAACATTGCCATCCTCCCATTTTCTGGTGACAAGTACTTTTGACCCAGGACCATCTAAGAGTGCTACTTTGAGGTGGTCACATTCCAATTGGCTGAAGATTGAGGCTGATTATGATGAACCTCTATTTTTGGATGAGACTCTGAACTTAGTTGTTGTTGAGTGTTTTCCCCAGAAGCTCTAAAGTAAATTTTCCAAATACTGGCATTCCTTAGACTTGTTCTCTTTGAATCTCCCTTTGCTAGCTATGTAACTGAGCTATACTCTCCAAAAGTCACCTTTACAGCAGAACAAGTCTCTTATTTTAGTCTCAGAGCCCCCTTTCTTAGCTAATAAAGTATTCTCTTGCTCCTAAAGGTCTCTCCTACCATTATGTCCAACTAGCCTGAATAGCCTCTATAACTACTTTAATTCTGTCAGTCAATCACCTGGATACTTCCAGCCTTCAGAATTAAACCCTGGCACTGTTTGTTGGTTTTAAAGACTCAAGTACAGTCTACCTTAGCTTCTCTCACCCTTCACACCAATGAACTTGCTAGTTTATGCCAATCTATAGAGACTATTGTCTAAACTCTTGACCCTCCTTGAATGCCTCCCTCTTCCTTCTCCTATTTCTTAGACAGTCTCTACATGGCCTGCAACATTACTATTAAGAGGGAAGCATGTGCAGAGGCAGGACAAGTAAAAAAGCATGGAGAGTTGGAGCTCAAAGAATAAATCTGCTTTAGCACTAGAAATATTTCAAGGTGAATGGAAGAAGACTAAGTGCAATGAAGTGCTTGTTTTAGTTCTATAAGCTGCCACTGTTCTTGTGCCACTGTTTTTAAGCCACCTTATACCAAGTCTTAGTGTGTTTATCATCTAGTTATCCTTCTGCCACACTGCCAACTTGGTTTATGAGAGAGGAGTAGAGTGCCTCCTAAAAGGTGAGACAAAGTTGCAAACTATCAAGGTATATGACCTGCTCAATTAGTGCTTGGAAGGAGTTGATGTATTTATTCAGGGACATCCTACCTCAACTGTACTGATCACAGTCATAAAGAAAAAGGGCAGCAGTCTTAGCAGGGTTAAGAGAAAAGAACTCAGCTCAAAATTTGTGTTTAAACTCATTCTAACTTACAAAACTCTCCACACCTCCATTCCTATAAAATATTTGTAGCATATATATCAAAATGTGGCCTAGCTTCATATAAAAAAGGACCCATCCAATCTTTAGAGCATTAAAGACAAATGCTTTGCTGCTCAGCTAAATATAGATAATATAGGACTAAAGAAATCACTCTTTAGTCTTATAGTCTTTAATGTAAGTGTTTAGAAGAGTAGAGTAGGGTATTTTAGAGTGTGCCATCATTGTAACATCAAAGCAGGCAGTGTAGGGACTGTTTAAGGAGTAAGAGAAGGAAAAAGGAGGCATTTAAGGAAGGCCTAAAGGGAATAAGCAATAGTCTCTATGGATTGATGTAACCTAGTAAGTTTATTAGTGTAAAGAGTGAGAGAAGCTTGAGAAGACTGCACCTGAGTCTTCAGAGCCAGAAAACAGTGCTAGGCATTGTTGTGGAGGCTGAAGGTGTCTAGAAAATTAACTAGAAGTGTTGGAGTAGTTATAAAGGCTATTCAGACTGGTATTGGACATTGACAAAAGTAATTGTTAAGGTATTCTGATATATTATGTCAGTATTGTGCACTCACCTTTGGTCAATAGCAGTTTAGCTGCTAACATATATTTTATCACATGGGCATGCATTCTAGCTAGTATTTAAGTACACTTCAGATGTAGTAGCACAACATCTGGAAATACTACAGATACACTAAGTTTTTGCCTTACTCAATCTAAGTCATTCTTTTCTCTGATCACACTTAGGTTAGTCCAATTTATCAGTCACTGTATTTCTATTTCATCATTTCCAGATAAACCCTGGCCAACTGATTTAATATCATGTCTTATCCATGACATTGAAATGACCTGGCAAGAGATCAAATGGCTGACCAGAACCAACATTATCACCTCTACTACCATCACTCAGCTATGGAGCTTAATTGTTCCCATTATATTAGCACTTTTCATTTGAACATAATATTACTATAATAGTATTATAGACTTTATTGATGAGATTTGCAACTACATCCAACATATTTGAATCCACTGGTCTCTTTAACAGAGCTAGTGCAAAGACTAACTGTCCTGCTACTACCACTGCTAAACCAAGATCTCATTGCCCCATCAAGTGCACAAAATGCCATGCTCAAGGGCATAGCACTGACACATGCTACTCCAAAGACCCTACTATAGTTAGAAGATGTATAGCAGCCAATTGGAAAGTGTATGAGAGATACCAAATCACTAGAGAACCCTCCTGCATCAATCCCTAGCTAGTCACCACTGGCTCTGCCAGGCTTATCAAATGTTATCACTGAGGCTACAGAGCTTTGTAGATATGCAGTGCAATCATCCTCTGATTTCTACCAGGCCTGTAAGGCCAAGACAGTGACTGTTTTGCAATCACATTTGGTCAATAACAGTTTAGCTGCTTATATATGTTTTATCACATCAACATATATTCTAGCTAGTATTTAAGTATACTTTAGATGTAGTAGTATAACATCTGGAGATACTACAGATATACCAAGGTTTTTGTTTCACTCAATTTAAGTCATTCTCTTCTTTGGTTGCACTTAGGTTGGTCTAATTGATTAGTCACCATATTTCCATTTTGTCAAACATGATAATGAGGGAGAGACTTCTAGGAGCAAGCTCAAACTCAAGCAACTAAAAGGGGCTCCCAGACCAAAATAAGAGATTTATTCTGCTATAAGGATAACCTCTGGAGGCTATAGCTCAGTCACACAGCTAGTAGAGGGAGACTCAAAAAGAAATATATTTAGTAATGCATTATTTACAAGCATAGCTATATACTTAGCAAATAGAGATCTAAAAAGAATAAGTCTGAGAAAACTTTATTGAAAGAGACTCTCAGCTTGTTATGGCAGTGGCATTGATTACTTTCTAGTTACTTAAGTTCAAATTCCTCTTTGTCATTTTCTATACTTAATCTCTTACTTACCAGTATGATTATTGGCAATCATTGCTATATAGTTTGTCTAAGCCAATGTTGGACTGGCAGTATATTATAGAGAAGTCCCCTGACAATAAAGGCACAAAATAAGGGGTTGTCTCACTTCACTCATGTTACTCACCTTACCTCACCTCACTTCACCTCACCTCACTCAAAGGCTATTTTGTTGCTACTGCTTTATTGAGGCACATGCATTGACACATCAATGATGGCACATGACTCTGGCCTATAAGAACAGGGTTTGTTTCACATCTCACTTCACCTTCCCTGGGCCACCCTCTTGCTAGGTCATATATGTTGACATTTCAGTGATGGCATGTGATCTCTCTGCCCTACTGTACAGTTAGTTCCATAGTTCCAGAAGCCTAGAGTGTCACATTGGGCATAGAGAGTCCTTAGACTGTTCTTTTTGGATCTCCCTTCGCCAGATATATAGTTAGACTGATAGACTTAGTATAGTGCTGAATAGACTCTGGATCTCCCTTTGCCAGCTGTATGATTGAGCTTCAGCCCCCAAAGGTTGCCCTTACAAGTCCACTGGAAGGAGGTTCAAGAATGCAAATATATTTTGTGCTGGAGAAGTCTTGATCACTATGTTATACTTCTTACTATTGGACTTATATCACTATATTCTTCTATTTTATGCCTTTTAGACTTTTCAAAACCCATCCACCTCTCCTTTCATATAGCATAACTCTTCTTTTACATATCTTAAAACATACACATTGAATGCCCTTATCTGTTGATGCCATAACTCCTGGATTATATCTTCTAATGTGGCTTGTCACACTCAGTATACTGACTGTAATCCAATGTATTTAAGTTCTTGATTTGACAGATAAAGGCATGACACCAACCAATATGTATATGATGTTCAAAAATGGACTTTTTCCACTCTATGTACTTGATTGTACTAAGCTTAGACAGGGGTGATCAAGCAGATTGCATGACATTGTTCATTATAGATGTAAATGTCAAGACTGACAATTATAGGAGAATGGTGAGTGCAATAATAAAAGGTAGACTGTATCTAGTCTGTTTTGCTACAATATTTGGAAACAGAGCAAAGTTTAAACAAATCAATCTTCAGTGTAAAAGTCTGTGGGATAGGATTTATAATCTGTTATAGCAAGTTGTATGCAGAGGTGACAGACTGAGCTCAAATAAGTAAGAGACTGAAAGTATTGGGCACAATAACTTCATAGCTAGGAGATCAGAATGTCAGACTCTTTGTATATCCAGAATAGCATTAATATATAGGTACATACCTAAATATTTGTGGATTCAGAATAGAAACTATAGAATCCAAAACTACCAAGAATGATACTACATATTATATGAGCTACAAGCTATGGAGCAAGAGAAATAGATGTGGCACTCCCATCACTGTATTTACAATAATATAGAATTGTATGTGACCCCCCAGCATCCTCTTTTTGCACCTTTATTCATTGAGACAGTCATAGAAATCCATCTATATATACACCAGATACTAATATACCTGGTTTGAATCCATACACAGATCACTAGTGTTACAAAACACCTATTGGATCAGACACTAAGCACCATTACTATTGATTTGGCTGAGGAAGCCTTGCACTACTTGCATCATTATAATCATATTCTGCATAAGTCAACTTGTTGAGTATCTGCACCACTACTCCATCATCATTTTTGTATTGACTGTTCTTTCATTTTCAATAAAAGCTTTTCTTCATTTCCTCTGTCATTTTGCATGTACTAATTGTGTGATCAGCACCACACTCATTGATATAATACTGTTTCTAATTGATCTTTCCTGAGAAAGTCCTTTTTTAGAAACATATGACATTTTTTCTGATTTATTTTTATAAAAAAAAAACAAAGAAAGTTTATTAAAAAATATTTGATAGAAAAATTATAAAGGTGACTTGGGACAAACCAAAAGATACATGTGACATATTTCTCAAGAAATACAGAAAGAAAATATCAAAAAATAGCTCAAGAAACACAAAAAAAAACACAATAAGTGTTTTTTACTATTTCTTCATTTATACTTTCAGTTTTGCTGGGGAACCACTCATTAGAAATCACACAACGTGTCTCTAAAGGACATTTCTCCAGAAAACTCAGCCATGCCTCAAAGTGCTATGTCCTCTAGATTGTGGACTCTGTTGAGGGATTGGACACACACACCAAAACTGCCTCACCTGTAACAGATAGTATTGCATTGTCTACTGAACTGGATGACAAGCATGCCACATCACATCACCTTATCACCATTCACCCTTGATGATCATCACATCCTATTGACCTGATTGTTTATGACATGGACAAAGGATAATCATAACTTGTATATACTCAAGCCTATGGCTAGACACCCTCAGTCATTTGTGATACAGACTGAGGATGAGTCACTAATTCATATGGACTCTACATACTGAGCTGAACTACATACCAATTAGATTAGCACTGACTGTGTCTGTGTTTCTAATAGGTACAAAATATAGTTGTTTGTGATACAGACTGAGGATTAGCACTGACTGTGTCTGTGTTTTTAATAGGTATTCGTGATCCAGATTCTAACAGTGTCAAGCTATGGGTGAGATAACTGATCCCACCCCCTGCATCATACTTGTACAATTGTGAGACTGTTGGTACTGTTAACTTTCATGCATGGCTTGACAGTACTGTCCTGAATGATGATACTTGCTGTTATTCGGGGAAGGGTGCACAGAAACCCACAATGAAGTTTTTTCCATCAATCAAAGAGGTCTTTCACCTCATCAAACAAGACCAATATGCTGCTCCTCCCAGTGTGACTATGCCTTGCCTAAGGAGGCAAGACTGTTCTGCCTTTGATTGAGGATGAGAACCACCTCCTCATGGAGAATGAAGATTAAATCTGCTGCCATCATCTGCTGCATTCGAACCATTTGCTCCTTATCAGACTCTGATGCAGACCCACGCAACATAGACGCCCCAAGCGCCTGAGGTGCATGGGCATCTAGACCTGTGAACGCAATGGCACCCACGCTGTCAGTAAGCTCCGCTGCAGCTATCACAGCCATCTTTCATGATTACGGTCTACCTACTCACCGATACCCAAAGCATTCAATACTATAAAACACCCACACAACGCCCTGTCTGTCCCAGAACTGGCTATCGCATCCCGACCAAGTTCACGTAACACCAAAAAAGGACTCTCTCCCCTCTACGCGCCACCCGCCCTGCGCCCCTCAACCCACCGCCGCCCAAATAGGCCCTTCAACATCTCCTCGACATCGACCACCTCCCTCCCTTCCCTTCCTCTGCCATCAGAGCTCACACCCGCACTCACGCTCATGTGTACTCGCGGACATCCGTCCCACCCTGCCTCCCTTGCCTCCTCTCGCTCACGCGCAGACGCAAGGAACCACTGGTAAAAGTACCAATCCCCACATTTCTTTGTACGTGTCCATGATAGCGAGAACGAGCGCGAGAAGGAAAGAGAAAAAGGGAAGGAGATGGAGGAGGAAAGTGTGTGCGAGATGCGCGTGAGAATGGAGGGGAGAGTCAAGATGTGAGGGGTAAGGTTTGGTTGTGATTGAGGATCGGGTTCTTTGGAGGGGGGGTCTGAGGGAGAGGAAGTGGATGATGGAGAAGAGACGGGAGGTAACAACGCCACTTTACCCGGCCTAAGCAAACCCACAAATCTCTCAGGGTACCGAAAGAACATTGTATTGATCAATGTCTGATCTTTACCTACGAAGTGAAAGCGTGTTTCGTCGGAGGCAATGTTGCCCTTCATCAAGTTGAATAATAAGCCTGGAAAAGGAGAGCTAGGAGGAATAGGGGGAGAAGTGGTGATATACCAATCGTGCGTCTCGTAGAACGTTTTTGAAAACCAGGATATACCGGCTGGTGTGGATCCAAAAAAGGTTCCTAGATGGGGAGACGAAGGGTTAGATGTTGTGCAGTGAAAAAAATGGGCTGGAGAGGAAAAGGGACGCTCACCTTCGCTCAAATCCATATCAACCGGTCCCATCTCAAGGCGCCACTTGTACTCTATCAGCCCAGGGACATTGTAGAGCGGAATCAGAATCTTATCCTTGTTTTGCTCAGAGTCCGAGGTAAGAAGCACCTCCTCCACCCTTCTCGGATCAGGCCACTGTCGGAAAGGATGCGGAGCGCGGAACGAGCCTGCGTCGACCCAGAACGCATAATCATATTCTTGTTCAGAGCGAGAGAGGGAGATAAGTGCGTGTTCGAGCAGCCAGGGCTTTGCGTTCCACACTGCGTACAGCTCGGGGCTGTGTATCGCGTGCTCACGGTCCCATGCGTGCATCGCATGGTATTTAGAGGCATAGGAGGTCAGAGGGGGAACAGAGAATGGGGAGGTGTATGTTGTGTTTATTGTGAGTCGAGCTCGGGGCACGTAAGATGATGTGGATGAAGAGACAAGCTCGGCGAGCTCGGTTGTAGTATAGAAATACAGGTCGGACTGAATACCATCGGGGCCGACGAGATTTTTGAGCCATGAAATGTAGTCTTCATGGGAGTGTTTGGCGCGAGTGAGTGGGAAGAGTGCGGATACGAGGAGAATGCGGGGGGGTTTGTTTGTAGTTGGCCAGCTTTGTGGGGTGTTCTCTGGGTTTGGTAAAGGCTCAACGGGATGTGTAGACCAGGCTGTGAAATTGAGACATAAAAGCATGAGGATGCATATGATGGCGGCCGGGATGAACGTCGGTCTAAATCTAAGTCTGCACCTTCGCCGGCGGACGGATGACGTGTTGCTAAACGGAAGCGAAGGCGGAAGCGAGAGTAAATTGAGTTTGAACATTATATGAAGGCACGAGCGAAGAAGGGAAGACAGAAGTGTAAGTCTGCGGAGCCGGTGGCTTCTCTTGGTAAGCATTCATAGATCTTGAGGTGAGCATGTTTTGCGCAGACCACGTGCCCGCCATCTCATGATATCCGACGCGTGCGATTTCCATAAGTGTCCAGGCAAGAGAGAGAGAAAAAAAGAGGAAACAGAACTTCCGACGGTCGACATCACGAGGGTGACGCATACTTCCCGTTTCTAAAAATAGCCCAACGTTCGCTTCTTGGTCTTAACTTTTATGCCCAAGTGTACAGAGAACATCCGTCGTTCGCTCGCACTCAGTACGTATACACAGCGTGCTCAAGGATGTTCAACGCTGCTAGCCAATGGCAATCACCGCGCTCGTAAGCTACCCCGAGTGTACACCAACGTCCAATAATCCCGTAACAAAAGTAGTCTGCGTGCCCGCCAACGCACGCACACGTATGTGAACAGTGTGTTGCGTACCAGTAGGGGGTTCGAGGGATGCCGATGATGATCAGGAGGACGGAACTCGTTGCGCGTGGATGTATAATTCGCCCTGGACGGCCACATTCCACCCGGTGCAATCCGCACAGAGGATTATGCTCCAAAGACTTCAACTGCTTGTATGAAGTTCATTTGCAACGAGTACTGATATCCTCATAGCAGTGATAAAACATGTTCCCACGCGGTATCTCGCCGGACGGTCAGTAAATCCTGTGTTTTACTTGAAGGCTCAGTCAGGGGCCGGACATTATGGTCTCAGTGATGGTATCTCAGCAGAAAGGCGGGTAGATCACCCAGCGAGGAATTTTCTGGGTTTTCAATCATAAAGATCATGACGCGCCTTTGAAACAGCCTTCCATCTACCGCCGACAAGGACAGAGCTCAGTTTCCGGTTGTACAGATCGCAAACAACATTCTTAGTCACCGCTCAATCTCAAGCGCCACCACGACCGAGTTCCAAAATTGTCATTGATCTAAGTATGCGCATACATTTTCCTCGCCGATGTCCTAGAGGTAAGTTGCGTTATCCTACAATTAAGATTGCACGGAACCAAAGCCCTGCGGACAACTCTGGCCGATGGTTGCAGACCCGCTCCGGATGTAACATATTTTAGCGGTGGCGCACTCGCCCGTGCAAGGCTTCGTCTGGACAGAGCTTTTGCCTTGGAATGTGTTGAAGGTCTACGAAGCGGCTGAGATCTGGATATTTACAGAAACGTAGGTTTGCATACCATAACGAGAGACGGGTCGGCCTCCATAGCTGCATATGATCACTATCATAAATGGACATGCAACAGGGGATAAATGCGCTGACTCCTGACCTTCCGTAACAAGATGCCACCAGGTGGCGTTCAATGGGTCGTTTGGCGTCCAAGACCTAATGGTTTTCCCATATGCTTGGCGTGTGTTATACTCATAGGTGTACACCGGGCCAAAGGCGGTCTGGCCATCGAGTTCAGGAAAAGAATTGACATCACTCTTCCATCTGTCACAAAGTCACTAAGACTAATCGAACAAATGGCGAAAAGAACGGACGTATGCGCATCCATTATTTCGAAGGTCTGGAAGTGACATCCTCAATTAGCGAATACGAGACTGCGCCATACTGTTCCTGAGAAAACGTACACCAGAGTCGACTTCGTAGACTCTGAAGCCAGAGTTCAGGTTTGTAATAGGCGTAATTGAAGGGCCAATCTGGCGAGTCGTGATTTCTGTCAAATTGGATAAAGAAGAATTTTGCTCTTACCCAAGCCAGAGTTTGTGCCGTCTCGGCACTCATTACTGTAGCATTGTTAGCGTAGAAGATCTGTAAGCGGAACGGACATCAGTCAAAAATACCTCAAAATCTCGGTACAATACGTACAGACATCTGGTCTTCATGAGTGCTTCGTAGAATGCTGAGTGATTGAAGGAGTGGGGACATTTAGACTAGTACTCACTGGCCAAAGAAGATGTCTATTTCGGGTACGAAATGAGATGCAAGGCTCAAGGAAAAACATTTGTACATACTAGCAATGACATGAGGAGAATAACGGTCAACTCTTTCAGAATTTTGTGATCAACTTTCTCATGAGGATTCTACAAAGATGTCTCACATTTGGTAGACTGGAACGATATTGTTTCAGACAGCGGAGAACGCGAAGGGAAAAGCAAAGACTCACAGAGGTTGGTAGGATTTTCCAAAGGATTTGTTCCGTCCCAACCCGATAGTACGTGTCCTATGATCCAGACTATAATGAACTGGGATTAGCCGTTTCGCATTCCGATTTTCTCAGTCCACTCACCCCGATCTCCGGCATCCTCGGCGCTTTGTAGCTCATCGGTCAAAAACCTTAGCATGCCTGAGACGTCGGGATCGGTCATATTGATGTAGTTGAAGTAATTTGGGCTATGCAGGCCCTGAGTCGGCTATCTGACAATATCACAATTTTACATACCGATACCCTGGTCGCTTCTTAATTCAAAAGGAAAAGCGAAAAAAGCAGGAGACATACACAAATCGGTATTGAGAGCAATGACCCGCAGCCCGTCTATACGTTTGACCATGTAAGCAGCATAATGCTTTTTCGCGAGCTGTACTGCAGCGTCAGGAAGCCATTTCTCGTGCTCCCAAAGGTCGGCAACATGATCATAGTTCCTATTGCCTTTGATCAGACTCGTTGATGACGCAGTCAAAGAAGGAATATCACCAGCTGAATTGCTGAGCAAGAGCACCACCAAGAGAAGCGGGAGCATCCTGCGCCCTTGGCACCAGACTTAAGTTCGTTATACGTGTCTTGGAAGTATACGTACTGGTTATAGCTGTCATGGTTACCCAGAGCGGCGTAGACAGGACCTGACCCGAGCATACGTTTAAAAAGGTCATATAGCGTCGTCTAGGACATCTTTGTGAGAACCCTCCCCACGTTTGTAGGCATAGCGGCCTACATACCTCGGCATACTTAACGTAATCTCTATCATGTACAGGGACGTCAGTGTCACCTTCCACTGACATATTTCTCAACGTGCCTTGAAAGCTGCTTGTCCGGGTCATGAGAGACTAAATCGCCAGTAAAGATGGTCCAAGCAAAACCACTATCTTGAGTCCCCGTGAGAGCAGGAATTGCCTGGAGAGCTGCCATGCCCAGTGCCATCGGCGTATCACTGAAGATAAAGGACTCAGATACGAGAGTCTTGGTAAAGACAGGTAGGGAGCCCACCAGTGGAAGGCTCCATATCGCGGGGCAGGCAATAGAGTTGTATTAGGGCTGGCAGTGTTGAATACGTTTTTGCGGCAACAGGGTGATCCTGTGCAATTTGCTTCTGAGCTAGTCGCGTATCCTGAAAGACGTCAGGATGCATCTCATATGCGCATGCATAATCAAGACATACTCGGATCAATATGAAAATCTGATATGTGCAAGACCTTGAACCTCGTGCCACTTCGCTTCTTTGGCTTGGGAGGCGGGTTCGGCTTTGGCTTCTTAAACCAATTGGTCAGATCTAAAGGAGTCGTTCCAGGGGAAGGGCACGATCCACCAAGGAAGTGGAAACAGAACGCCTTTGAGAGATTCTTATTATCCACTCATGCACTCGGACGTCCAACCGCACGAACCTGTCCATCAAAACCACCCGCGTCGAAGTTTGCAGTGACTTGCGTAATGACAGACCCAATGCCCAATAATCCAAAGGTGGCTTCGCATGTGGACGAAAGCTTCAGGGTGTTGCAGATATCAACGAAAAGATCAGGACCACGCTCCGGGGCAGCTAGGGCCACAAATTTCAGGACCTCTAGTATAGCCACACACCGAGCACAGTTGTTTCCCGTAAAAGCCGAATTGTTAACGATCGAACCTATCTGTCGAAGAGCGTTGTTATATATTTTGCTCGAGGAGGCAACAGGGGGTAGAACGTGTGGGTCGACCGTATTCTCAAGAGGGATCGTGTCAGGATTTGTGAGGGAGAACGGGTATACTTCGTGCTAAAATAAGTCGCGTTAGAAATACCATTTCTCGTGGCGAACGACTGATTGATACGCAACAGTGACCGGATCTGAGATGACTGGCTGAACTTGTGCTGATGTGGCAGTAGGACTGTTGTAGTACTGTGAGAAGACTGAAGTGGGAAACACGCCGGGGACAGTGAAATTCTGAGGGACAATCAATGATCCCGTAACCAGCTCGATACTAACTTGAAGCGCTGTGACCAAAGAAGCCTGAGTAGTCCAATGCGTCCGCATCTCGAAGTTGAGGGTGCAAGAAGCTTGATTGAAAAAGATGCCAGCAGTGGACCTTTTATTGGCGCCAATAGGAGGGATCCATGTGCTCGTGGCCGGTCTTGTGCCATGTGGGGCTACCAATGAGGGACGGGCATTCAAAATAATACGGCCTGGAATTGGGAAGCCAAGTTGATTGATCTCTTGTCCAATTTTCTACCCACGTGCGTCAAGGAGATTGATCTATTATAATATATTAGAAGCGCTACGACGGGAGGACATACCAGGTTTCAGTACGAAAGTACACCCAACTCCCGCCTTGCAACTTGTTCCCGTAGACGAAAAAGGGAAGCTTATCGCCACCGGCTGATACCTAGTGGAAAGAAGTAGACAATACCGGCAGTATAGGTGGGAAGTTCATATACGTAATGGTCAAAATCGGCGCTTTAGTCTACCAAGGGGGCTATTGATATGAGGCTTTATGTAACGTGTCAGAACCTTGAAATGTAGATGCACAAAGGTTTCATGGATGACTCGGTACATACGTAGGAAATATAGACTGTATTACAACTGAAAAATGTTCACGACGTTTAACTTGTTAATTTGATAAGTAGATCCTACGTAAGGTAGTCACCATTGAAATATTGAGGCTACCGTTCAGCACACGAAAACCCCGAGAATATTGTCAATTCCTCATGTCCTTAGAACCTGACAACCACGTGGGAGTCTTAGGGTTCATCATTAACGCCCATTCGATTGACAATTCGATTGACAACGTGAGTGTTGAGCTCCATTTCGTCAGACGCAAGGTCCCAGTCAACAAGATGTCGACAACCCTGCTTGCTTATTTTCCAGCTGGAGGACGATATCATCAGATTAGTGATGATACGATGTGTAAAAAGATAGAGGAAATAATATTTAAAGATCAGTCTCGTTGGATGCGTCAGTGCGAACGTAGTGCGTGGCGGCACGACGAATGACACAGAATGTTTCGTCATTTTCGGGGTGTGAACGAATGTCCCAGTCGAAGCACTTCAAACAAGGCCTGATCGACCTCAGTTTGAGAACACATCGTTGTCAACGTGCAACCCTTTTTCGAGCTCTCGATTGTGTAGTTGTTGGAGTGTGATAAGTGTGATATCACAAAATGGTACAGCGAACACGACACAAGGGGCCACCGAGGGCCAAGGACTCTGCTTTGTCTTGGACACTTATATATAATCACGACATACATTGGGAGCACCCTCAGTTACGTTACACGTCTCTGAGGGTGCGTCATACTTGATGCATATTTATAAAGATTATACTGACTTAGACTTACCTAGATACACTAACGTGTCTACTAGGTACATTCAATATAGTTATGTTACACATCTCTGAGGATACACTGATGTGTTTACTAGGTGTCTGCCACACCTGCTAAGTCATACAGTTCCTGTTCCAACAGTAGTGAGCTAAAGGACTATGTACTTACATAGGAATACTGACCTTGTGTAGTCATCGTGGACCTGGAGTGCAAGCAGCAATCTCGTTCCAGACAACACATATGTTCAATACAGTTGATGAGACGCATTGAGGGCTACAAGAATTGGTGGTAGCCTATTATGATTGAGAGTAGGTAGGATCATGACTCAGCTTTTCTGCAGAGCTTCCTGTAGAGGTAGCAATGATGTTCAAACTGGTAGTGAGAGCATACCAGTAGCACATGTTGGACCAATTCTACTATGAGATCTCCACACTGGGGGCAGACAGGGGTCTCCAACTGGCATATTCTGAATAAGTGTTGATTCAATAGGATGTGCTGCATGTGGAGCTGAGTAAGAAGTGTGCAGTGCTTGTAGTCAAGGCCTTGAACAATTTTCATATATCTCTTGGAGGGAAGTGACTGGTCTAAGATGTAGATAGTGGGGTATCTTGGTGATTTCTTCCACTTAGCCTTCTGTGTCATTTGAATAGCTTCCAGGACAGTCTGGCAAGTTGTGGTGATGCTAGATAGGAGAGGCAGGTGATGAAGTAGAATGGAGAGAGACTTCTAGGTGCTGGAGGTGCTTTGTGTTACAATCTTGGTAAGCTTGTCTGCATATTTTTTTGGCTTGAAACCAATATGACCTGGCATTTAGTAAGCCTATATGTCAATGATGCCTCTAGTGCAGTCAGTCCAACCTGCATTGTTGTGTATTGCTGATCTAAATTTGTGAGCCCTCACCAATCTGTTCTATAAGGTGTGGAGCCATTCAGCTACAGTGTGGGTCCAGTCAAGTAGATAATGGGCTGGGTGAGACTTCTAATTGAGCAAAGCTCTGATGGCTGCCTGATTGTCAAGTCCAATGATCATTTGCACTGGCAGTGAGTGGCCTAGCCTGGGGAGCAGCTGCAAGGCAAGAATACAGGTACCTTATAATGTTTTAGTGTCTTAGCAATACTAGTAACTATGGCTAGTAACTAGTCTTGATGTTTGTTCCAGTCTTCTTTTGACTTTGCTTATGTTCTTGCTCCCCATGACCCCTTCATTGCTAGGTCCTTATAGACCTTAGTAACCTGTCCTACCATCATTGCTCTTAGCAACTTGTCTAACCTGACCCTATCATTTTCTCCCATCCCTTAGCAATGTTTGCTTCCTTTCTTACCAATTCCCATTATCCTTAGTGCTTAGACCTCCTTTTGTCTTAGCAACTACTCTCCCCATTCCCTTAGCATTTCATTTGTCTTCACTTAAATTTCCTTTCTATCTCTTACTGACTTAGCGACCTTTTGGTAGCATCTAGCAACTTAGGCATAGTGTCAATGTATATCTTGCTGAACAAGGGGAGCAGGCATAGCAACAGTTGGTGGAATAAGTACTTTAGTTGTCTGATAGATCTGGCAGATGTAGCAAGTATAAATATACCAAATGAGGTTGATGCTAACTTAGGGCCACCAAAAGTGTTTCAGTAAGGCTAAGCAAGTAGCAAAAAGTCCTCTATAGCCTAAGTCATTATGCATGGCTCATAAGATATGTAAGTGGCAGTTGGTAGGGATGAAGAGCTTGTGGATGCCATCTCTATTCTGTTGCCAGAGCTTACCCTCAGCAAGGAAGAACATGAATATATAGTGAATAGAAGTGGCATAAATGGCATTGCTAAGGCTGTCAGGTCTAATGAGGTCACTAAGCCACTTCTGAACCATAAGCATATGAGTGTTGCTAGTAGTGGCCTTAGTGCTACAAGGTGTATTGCTATAAGTTGTGGTAGAATCATCATATAGAGGTAGAAGATCATTACTAGTGTTTTGCAGATCTAGACTATGTACAATCTAGAGCTTATTATTCTTCTTTAGGATGCAGAACCAACATGACTGATAAGCCAAGTTTGAAAGTTTGTAGACTCCAGCTTTGATCTTATCACAAATGATCTCACATACTTCTCTCTTGAGGCCTGGAGGAATAGGGCAATTGTGCTGAACCCAAGGAATGTGGGGGATTGTTGGTATATAGACCAGGGGAAAGAAGTTGAGGTGGAGGATTCCTTATTTGGAGTTTTCCAAGCACCAACTCTTTCTTGCTTAGTGACAAGGTCAATGAGGACATGAAGTTTGTTGCTAGTGAGATAGCCAGTATTATAGTCCTTAACAAATTTTTTTAGTTGGTTGCTGGAAAATTACTCAGTTGGTATAAATGGTGGGGGATTCAAGTAGAGTGTTGGTATAGTTGCTAGGGGATTGCCAATAATATGTCACTCAATTATAAAGTCTTTGCTAATGTGGCCAGTAATGGGTTTGACTTTCATAGCAACAGGCTTGTATTTCTTCTTCACCTGAATACCTTTTCTTTTACTAGGTTTGTTAGTGACATACTGAGTGGGAAAGGGGATGTCAATGTATGTGGGGGCAGTGGTTCATAATGCAAGTATCAAGGGGAAGTGTCTGTTCAAGAATTAGAGGAATAGAAGTATCAATGGAAACAAAATAAGAGTGGGGGGTCAACAAAGAAGGGGAAAGATCACAAGCAGTAGTGTAAAGGTAGGCTAAAAAAGAGTCCATATAGGTGCAAGATTTTATAAGTAAAATGTTTTTGTTTAAATCACAAGAAGCTATACAAGTCACTAGACCCACTTGGATGATCATAGCTGATAATGGTTGCTCAGTTGTTATCATCATTTCTATTCTTATTGGAAATGAAAGCAATGGAGTTGCTTGGTCTCATAGTGATTACCAAAGGAAATGGGAACTTACAAACTTATACCACAATTGTAAGTACCTGAAGAATACAAAATCAGAAAGGGGCAACCAATTTTTCAAGATAAAAGGAGATGAGAACAGAAACCCAACAAGGTACAAGGTGTGGTTAGTGTCCAAAGGATACAAGCAGACCTATAGAAAAGATTATCACAAAACCATGTTTCTGACTGTATATATGGAATAATTGCAAATCCTACTCCACATTGTAGCAACACAAAACTGGGATGCAACCCAGATAGACATCAAAACAGCCTTCTTATATGGTATTTTGCCTGATGATGAGGTCCAGTATATGGAGCAACCAACCAGTTCTGAGGAGCCCAGCAAGGAAGACTGGGTGTGCAAATTAGTGCATGGTCTGTATAGGATGAAACAGGCAGGACATATCTGGAACCAAACCTTGAAATGAGCATATGCTATCTTAGGGGTTCTCCAGGTTAGTCTGGTGAGTTGTGCATCTACTACAGGACATCACCCACTGGCACCATCATAGCTGTCATACACATTGATGATTTTCTGTCTATTGCCAGTTTCAAGAATGAAAGTTAAAGGTTCAAATCACAGCTGCAGGAAGTCTGGTCTATATCTGACCTTAGCCTTCCATGTCACATTGTTGGAGTCTTGGTTGAATAGAACTAGATTAACCACACAATTACACTATCCCAGACCATCTTCATCAACAAAGGTGTTCAGCAATTTGGTCAGAAAGAAGCCAACCTACTATTGCTGCCAATGGAGCCACTTCAACAGCTAGATTGCAAAGCTCAAACCAAGGAGGAGAAAAATGACATTGCAAACTTGTCCTACAGATTGCTTGTCAGCTGCCTCATTTACATAGTGATAGCTATATGACCAGACATTGCATACACAGTCCAACAGCTGTCACAATTCCTTGATAATTATAACAGATCTCACTAGAATGCTGGCATCTAACTGCTTCAATATCTAAAAGGCACAAGTAATCTGAAATTATGACTAGATGGCACTTCAATCTCTCTCCAAGGCTTTACAGATGCAGACTGAGCTAGTTGCCCAGACACCAGATGCAGCATAAGCAGCTACATGTAGTCACTAGGAACTGGTGCTGTGTCATGGGTAGTACAAAAACAGAAGATTGTGGTGACATCCTCATGTAAGGCCAAATACATAGTAGCTTGTTCTTGCATAGTTTTTTGAAGACTACTCTGAGGTTCTCTTTATGCTCCTCAATTGTATCTAAAAAGTCAAGAATATTGTCTAAGTACACATATATCCATTTCTCAATAACATCTCAAAATATAGACATCATCAGATGTTGAAATGTTGCTGGCACATTCTAGTTGCTAATCTGCATGATGTTACTATAATATGTACTAGTAATAGTCATAAATGCAGTCTTAAGTGCATCTGAAGTATATATCTTCACCTGCTCATATATGTCTATGAAGTCAATTTTTGACCTTATAGGCACACAGGCAACATCTTCTTAGATGACTTTACAACTGGGTAAGGGTGTCATATCCTAAATCATGTTATCATTGTGTTGATGTGCATCTAGTGCCATCTACAGGGAGCCATCTTTTTTGGAAATACACAATAGTAGTGCAGCCTAATTGGCTACATATGGTTTCCACCACTTCACTTACATATAGTGGTTGATTTGATCCTGCAGCTCCTGCTGAAGTGACTTAGGGCACCTCAACACAAATTACAAGTAGCATTTGGACTCATCTATGAGATTTATTCCATGGTTGACCTTACACTATAGAGAAAGTTTCTCCTTCATACTATTGATAATATCTTGAAACTTATCATACCACTGCTACTAAAGGTGCAGAATATCACCTTCTGTTAGCTTGGAAGGCTGAGCCTTCCCTTTGTCCACTCTAGACCAAGGCTATCAATTGTCCTTGGCAAATTTAAACAGTAGCACTGATCTTGTATACTTATCATGCAGGGTCATTAGACAAATTTCTAATTCATCTAAGATATTCAGCCATATAGAACAACATTTTATCCTACACCTTGCTTCATTCTATAAATACTTGAATTTGCTTGGCTTGGAAATTTCATCCTCCAATGCTAAAGGGTCATTCTCTGTACCTCATCTTGCTGTATCAGGTGTGCAATAACCTGATTTCCTTCCTGTGGCATTCAAGGGTTGTATGCCTATTCAAGAGTAGACTTTGGGATTAGTTGATTCCAGATCCTCCATTTTCTCAATAGCAAAGGATCAGACTCATCCTTCTTACCCATCTGCTACATTACCTCCACTCTTGAAGGTTCTTGTACAGCTAATTTTGACTTGTTGGGATATATTTTCTATGCTTCAAGAAGAGTACTTCTCTGGTACTCCTCTTCCAGTTGTAGTAAGGACAGATGGTCCTCAGGCAGATTATTAGTTAGCCAAACCTTATCCTCATCTTCTGCCTCCTCTATGCTAAGCTGTTTTAGTCCACCATATAGTTAGAGCTGCTCATTGTGCTGCTTCTTTGAGGTATGGAAGTGTTGCACATAGCTATCTAAATCCTCCAGCTCCAACTTATGAGCTGGAGTCACCACTCTATCAATGACCACCTGGTCATTCTGGAAGTCCAGGAAGACATAATGTACTCTCATAAACAGTGTGCCTATGATCATGTCATAGCAGTCAAAGTTAGCAATGTCTACATAGACATCATGAAACTTACCAGGAACCTTTATAGTCATCCTAGCTCCATAATTCACTATGGATTGACTTCCTATTGTTCTGAGTTGCAGGGTAAATGATGTGGCTAGTGGAGCCACACATATTCTGGCCACATGGAAAACAACAAGGTAATTTCAGAAGTCTACTTCCCAAATCCCACAATGTCCATGCCTTATGGCTATTGACATCCACTCAGGTGACAAGACATTCTTTGTCTTGTGCTGGCAGCACTAGTCAGTCTATGGTGTTCTTTGCTGCTATAATCTAGACCTTTCACATACAAACCTTATTACTCAGTTTGTGTGCCTTATGCTTGCCAGCAGAGACTTCAGCAGCACAGTCTCAAGCTTTGAAGACTGCATTACTGCTAGCAACAGCTGGTGTCCTGACCAGTTCTTCCTACTGTGCTCTA
>JABCKS010000092.1:6221-43828 GCA_018851325.1 Termitomyces sp. DKA19
GGCGACTCTTCCTTTCGTGGCGCAGACACCCTCTTTCGCAGCGCAGCCTCCTCCTCCTCCTCCTCCTCCCCGCTTGGCACCTCACTCTCCAACACCACCTTTGCATCCGCCAACTTTACCCTCAACACCTCGACATTAAACAAACACATCGCGCGCTCCCTCTTGGGGAGACTCATAAGCAGGTCCACGAGCTCGGCCTGGCGGCGGTTCTCGAGCTTACAAACGGCGGCGAGCATGCGCTCGCGCTCTGTCGTGGCCATCGTCGGGAGGGACGGGGAGGACGTGCGCGGGGGGCTGAGCGAGACGGGGGTGGAGGGGTGCTCGGGGGCGCTGGCGGGGGGCCCCAGGACCTTGGAGTCGGCGTTCGACGCCGAGTCCGACGGGGACGACTTGCGGGCGAGGGCAGCGACCTGGGTCTCGAGCCTGGCGGGGTCGTCGATGCACTGGACGACGTCGCTGAGCGCGAGGCCGACGAGGGCATCGACGAGGTCGGGGACGTCGGCGGGGGGCACGGGGAGGGCGGCGACGCGGCGGCTGAGCTCGCCGGTGAGGACCTCGCGGCGGACGACAGGGGAGAGCGCGGCGAGGTCGTCGTAGCGCATGGGGAGGGTGAGTGTGCCGGCGAGGGCGGCGTTGTAGTAGCTGGCGGACGCACGGCGGGATCTGTCGGGGGCGGGGGCGGGGGCGGGGGCGGGAGAGAGGGGCACGGGGGCGCGGCGGGGGCTGGAATAGTCGGCGGGGTCGCTGGGGGCGGCGCTGGTGGCGCCGCTTGGGCTGCGGGGGTGGGCGAAGCGCTGGGCGAGCTTTTCCTGGCGCAGCTGCTTGGGCTCGTGGAGACGGACGACGATGTGCTTGGAGCCGAGCTGGACGCCGTTCATGGCGTGCATGGCGGTGCTTGCTGGGGGACGGAGGACGGTGAGCGGCGGCGGGGGGCGGGGCGCGTGGCATGGGGGCGTGGCGTACCTTGGGTGGGGGTCTGGAAGGACACAAAGCCGAAGCCGCGGCTGTCGCCGGCGTCGTTGCGCATGACGCGGGCGCTGGTGGGGGGGCTGAGCGCGGGACTGGGCGGCGGACGGTGACGTACCTGACGATCTGGCCAAACTGGAGAGCGATGAGCAAGGGGGGCTGTGGCGCAAAGGGACTCACCTGGCGAAAGTGGCTGAAGAGATCGTTGGAGTCGATCGACGGATCGAGGTTCTGACAACAATGAGCGACGGCGGAGAGGGCACGGGCGGGGCTTGCCTTGCAGAAGAGATTGCAGGGATCGATGAGGCCGCTGTGGCTGGAGGACCCCGGGCCGTGGAGGGGCGCGAGCTGGACCTGCTGGCCGGGGCCGTGGACAAACGGCGGCGGGAGACTGGGGCGGACAGAGTACGGGCTGCCGCGCGGGGACGGCGGGTACTGGGGCCAGGGGTCAGTCAGCAGGGCTGAGATGGGCAGGCGGACCGACGGACCTGGGGCGCGTACGCCGGGACAAAAGGCGGGGCGGCGGGTGCGGGGGCGGTGGTGCGGCGGGGCTGGTACACGTGGACGGCGATGTTGTGACCGGCGACGTCGGCGCAGTGCATGGCGTTCTCGGCGGCACGTGCGTCGTCCTCGTTCCAGAACTCGACGGCGGCGGTGTCGGGGCCGAAGTGGGTGTGGGTGCGGGCGGCGGCGAGGGCGCCGAACGGGCGGAAGAGGTCGTAGAGCTGGGCGTCGGTGTAGGCGGGCGGGAGGTGCTTGACGAGGCGGGGCAGGGCGGACGGCGGGGGCAGCGGCGTCGGCGGGGCGGTCGGCGGGTACGGCGAGAGGACGAGGAGGACGGGCGGCTGGATGCCGGGGATCGGCCGCGACTGCAGCGTCGCCAGCGCCTTCTCGGCTGGAGGGGGCGTCGGCGGGCGGGCGGGCGCACGGGCAGAGACGGCCACTCACCCTTGTCCATGTCCCGGAACTCGATCGTCCCCGCCCGGACGGCCCCGGGCCCGTCGCGCGCAATCCTGGGCCGGAAGGGCCCGCACGCCACAAACGCAACCGCCAGGCTCTCGTCGCTGACGTGCGCCGGGATGCTCGAGATGTACAGCAGCGGCTCGTGCAGATACGGATGCCCGTGCGGGCCTGTCCCAGAGTCCATCGTGCAATCAAGTCATGTCCGCAGTTTCCACTTTTTTCTTATAGCTTATGTAACTATTTGTACAGTGTAATAATGATAATCCAGGGCGTCTAGGCACTCATCGCCAGGATGAGCGCGGGCGGGTCGTTTGCCCATTGTCTCACGGATGACGGCTATGCAACCGCCTGTGGCTCAGTCAGCGTCGATCCCTCAAACACAACACCAACAACATACCGCCGAATCGACCGTGTCCGCTTCGCAACACCCGACCTCGTGGCCACGCTTTTTATCCACGGAATCACATCCTTGGCCCACCTGCACGTCCGAGTCAACACACCGCCCAAAAAAACCACACATAGCACATACCCCTGCGGCCCTGGCTCTTCCACCGAACCCAAAGGCGCCGCCGCCGCCGCCGCCGCCGCGGCGCCCTGCACATGCGAATGCCCATGTCCGTGCTGCACCCGCTGCAGGCCCGACCCATGAAACACAGGAGCCCCACACGCGCCATGCACCAACGCCAGCCACACCAACACAACAAGAGCGAGAACGAATCGAGCCCGGTCACAAAACATCTTCAGGGCTGCAGTCTTAATCTTGGTAGCGGCACACTCTCACTCTTAAATACCCCCCGTCGATTCTAGATTCTCGAAGCCCGCACCGTAAGAAGCAGCCCATCCATCGGACTCGGACTCGGACTCGGACTCGGACTCGGACTCGGACTTGCGGTCGCCCAGGCCCGCGGCGCAACGCGCCCCCTGCTACCACGCTTCTTCGTCTCCGGCAAGTGTACGTACCAACCCAAATAAATCCGACTTTGCCGGGATCGCGCGCGCACCCCGCGGCGCTCCACAAACTCATCCTCGTCCACAGGCCCTGGAGATGCGGATCCACGATCGCTTTAAGATCTTTGGCCTTGGCCTCAAGGGACGCAAACGATCGGATCCGCATTCGCCATCCCTCGATCCAAGTGTCTGTCTCTGCCTGCACCCGGGCCTCCGTGTCCCTGACGCGCACCGATCACCCCACGTCACACCCCGCGCGGATACACCTCCCCCCGCCGTCGTAGATCTATCAGCTGCGTATGACTCGGTCCTTCTCGAAAACACAAACGCAAAGCCTAAAGCTACGCGCGGCGAGTCGTAATGAAAGAAAGCAAGCAAGGAACCAGACAAGACAGCTGTCTGATCAAACAAAAGCCAGAATATATACACCTCCATTGAACGAAAAGCCTAAATCCACCGCACACGCGTCGTATATCCATGTTGGCCGTTAGGGCGCGTGCCTCGACTCGAACTCATTCCCACTTGTCGACATCCCTGGCCCCAAGTCCTGCTGTCAACTTGAGTTCACTCTCACATGCCAATCATGATGAAAGAAGCACGACCAAAGACGACGTATATCCCGATGCCGATGCACCGATACCAAAGGCCGGTAAGCAACTACATACTGCCCGTGGCCAACGTCATATACTCCAAGCACCTCGGTAATCCACTACATACATCCTTCCTCACCCATCTCCCTCCATGACGCTATGGCCATAAACATCCGGATAATTCTTCAGCGGGTCCTTCCTCAGCGCTTCCATCTCAGACGCCGGGCCTGGCGTTTTGCTTCTACCAGCGACGACGCTCTTCGGCCTCATAACAGAGTCAGGCGGCGGCACATGCGACGTCGCCGCAGGGGTAGTCGTACTCATCTACAAAAAAAAAAAAAATCTCAAATGTCCAAAACCAAAAAAACACAAACCCAAAAACGAACAAACACAGACCTCATCACGGAACGGCATGAACCTTGGCGTAGTCGGGACACCACACGCCGGTCCCGCGGTGTCCTGCTCATCTCCAGCAGCACCATCAACAAACGGCACAAACGCCCCCTTCTTCGCAGGCGTCTTCCGAGGCACGTCAGTCTTCGCAACAGGAACAGGGGCAGGCGGGGGCATATCCCCCGGTGCTGGGTCTCTGAACACCTGTATTCTCGTCCCCGAGGACGACGAGGGCCCAGGCCCAGCACCAGATCCAGACGCAGCCCGCTTCGTCCGCTTCACCGTCGTCCCTCCGAGGGTCTTGGTCTCCGGCACGTTCTCTTTGATCCTGGTCTTACGTGTCCCGACGTCTGCCCACGTGTTGGAGTCCAAGGCTTGCGATTCGGATCCCGTGGGGTCCACAAAGATCTGGAGAGGGGCGTTGGAGCCGGTCGTGGCGCGGGACGAGGTCGCGGTCGCGGTCGCGGTCGTAGGGCGGGAAGACGATGCTGATGGGATGCGCGAGGAGGAAGAGGAGGATGAGGCCAGGCGCGTGCCAGATACGGCCCGGGAGCGCGCGCTCGATCCGAGGACGACCCGCGCCGGGGCCGGGGCCGGGGCTGCCGCCGCAGCTGGGCCAGCAGTGGCAGGTGCCACAAGCGTGCTGGACATCATCATCCGTTTCCGGAAATCGTCATGCCTCGCTTTCAGGTGGTCGAGACGCTCGGCGCGCCGCGCAATTCCTAGGGCATAAGCATCGTCCGCGTCTTTCCGTCTGTCGAAATTTCGATTCACAATATGCTCGTGCTCGTCGGGGGGAGCATGGAAAGTGTTTACTCACCGGCCGTCCCTTTCCAAAACGGCAGCATATTCCTCATATAGCAACGCGTGGCCCGTCCCTATCTCGTTGGCAATCAGAAACCGGTAGATGAGCGTGGGCCGCTCGACGAAGCTCGCGTAAAGAAGCCACAGCTTGAGGTACTTCAGGTCTCCCCTCCATCTCCCTCCGCGGTCATCCTTGAGCACTCGCGTGGCCTCTTCAAGAAGTTCGAGAAGCCCAGACTCAACACTGGGTCCCTGCGGATAGTTTTCGATCGTCCAGTATACCAAACGGCAATAGGCCTCCAGGGGATCGCCGTCCTCTTCGTCATCGAGCGCGAGCTCGACGTTGATGCGCAGCCGGTTCCGGGTCGCAGACAGCTTCGAGTCTCTTTGCGCGTGCGGGGTCGCGAGAACCGCAGAGAGGGCGCTGACGCGCCGACCAGTGCCTAGGGGCTGCACATTCTCTTTTGCCGCTTCGAGAAGATCACAGTCGACAATCGCAGGTGAGTTGTCCGTAAACACGTCGTCTTCCAAAGACATCTTTCTAGTTTTAATTAGTATGTCAGAAAGGGCTCTGGTTCAAAACGGGGAGTTGAACGTTGTTTATCTAAAATTCACACGTGACCGCGACAAATGATGAGAAAAAAAAAAAAATCGCGTTTTGAGCCCCCGCGCCCGCCCTGAACTCTTTTTTTTGCCTTCTGCCAGTGGAGTTGAGCTACTTGTCCAGATCTCACGATCTCCATGCAGCCGTTTACGGCGAATACGATTTGCTTGGAATCCTGTTTCCAAGGTACCCAAACGTTCTTGCTGATGTTTTTTTTTTTTCTCAAGACCCCCTCAAAGTTCTTCTGGTCCCTACCACTTACAGCATCCCAAGTAGCTTCTACCGGAGCTTGTTCCTAGTGACTCTTGCAATCGCCGGTCATTTGTCGTCGGTAGTACCTTGACCGACATGGCACATGTGACGATAGACACCTTGAATTACTCGCATCTAGAAGCGAACGGCGCATCTTTCGCCGACCTCGGAGGGACCCCAAGCCTGATCCCTAGGAGCATCCAAGGCTTTGGCATCTAATCTCTCACACGTTGCCTATTCAGGGGTACCCTTACGAGTGGGTCACGCTTCTTGACATCTCATTCCGCCTGTTCAAGCTTCTGCACCCCCCCCCTCCCCCCCGAATAAATCCCACGCAGCAGTCTCTTTAAACTCTTTTACCCTTCTTAGACTGCACGCTTTCTGTTCCAAGCCGATTAGGCGGGAAAAAAAAACAAATCCGACAGAACAGCTCGCTCCAAAACTCAATAAGAATCCGTTACAAGTAGGCACCATCCAGGTCCTCCTTCATGTTGTCTTCCGTGATCGTCTGCTTCCTCACTCTGGCGGCCTCTGCTGCACCCGCGCCTCAGCCTCGTCTCGTCCCCTTCGACAACGGCCCTGGCAACCCCGATCCAAACGCCCGACTCTGGGGATCTGCATCACCGGCTACCCCTGAGCCTATCCGTGGAAAGTTGGGAACGAACATTCTCGGTCCCCAGAACATCGATATAGAACGCCAGAACGCAGATCTCCTGGCTCCGCCGACAACTGATCACGGAGAAGTGCAAAATCTCAAGTGGCCCTTTTCTCTAAGTCACGTTCGTCTCAGTGATGGCGGGTGGTCTCGCGAACAGAATGGTATTTCCATATCAATTGATCAATTGTGATTTCGATGTTTATCGTTGATCGAAGTCGATGCCTTACCCGCGGCGACTGAACTGGCTGGTGAGAGCTCTTCAAGTTGAGAACCTATACCGCAATGCAAACGACATGTGTGATAGGTGTCAACATGCGCTTGAAGGCAGGCGCTATCCGGCAAGCAATATCCCTCCATTCATTCATCAATCGCCTAACCCCTCGCCTCCCATCAGTGAACTCCATTGGCATAAGACTGCAGAGGTAAGCGCATCTTTCTCCTTGGAGACCGAGTGTAATAAACAAGCTACAACGTAGTGGGCGTACATGTTGAATGTATACAAGTCCTATTGTCGTAGATTCCATCTGTTGATTCCGCACAGGGCGAAGCCAGGATTAGCACCATGACTCCTGAAGGACAAGTTTTTGTCGGTGACGTCGTAAGTTCGGCCGATCGTTTCCATTCCATACCATCACTAAATCAGACCCAGAGCGAGGGTGATCTGTGGTACTTTCCTGCCGGCAATCCCCATTCTATCCAGGCAAAGAATACCACCAAAGATGGGGCCGAATTCCTCCTCATCTTTGACTCGGGAACATTTTCAGAAGATGCAACGTTCCTCCTCACAGACTGGCTCGCTCACGTTCCCAAAAGCGTTCTCGCGAAGAACTTTGGAGTGACGGATCTGACCGCTTTTGACCATATTCCAGAACAAGAGCTGTACATCTTTCCATGTGTGTGTCGAGTTCGTTTTTCAGACATGTTCGTTCACCTCGAAAAACAGCCGCTCCACCGCCTGAAGATCCCATAAAGGATATGACTGTACCGAATGATACACCTAACCCATACGTTTTTCCCCTCTCGAAGATCAAGCCCACTAAGGCGCCCGGAGGAAGCGTGAAACTCGTTGACTCGAGGACTTTCAAAGTCGCAGAAAAGATTAGTGCCGTCGAGGTAGCCGTTGAAGTCGGAGGTATGAGGTAAGTACCCAGCAAGTCACACGTCTAAACGAGGTATGAATTACCCTGGTATAGAGAGCTTCATGTAAGATTTACGCCACTGTCATATGATTCTAAACATCTATGTTTTCCCGACAGTGGCATCCGACAGAGCCGGAATGGACTTTTTATATGTCAGTCAACCCGATGGACGAAATGAATTCTATCTGACACTTATCACGTAGCTCTGGCGAAGCGCGCGTGACCGTTTTCGCCTCAGAAGCAAATGCCCGGACATTCGATTATCAGGTAACGACTCCCCACGCTGCACAAGACCCGTGACATCTAAACAATCCTCAGGCAGGCGACGTCGGTTATGTTCCGCCAACTTTTGGTAAGCCTGATATACGGGATAACATGAACAAAATAGCGATGCCTCACGATAGGTCATTATGTCGAAAACACTGGTAATACAACGCTCAAGTTCCTCGAAGTTTTCCGAGGAGGTGAGTACTGCGTCTGACATCCGTCCGTGAGCGAAATGTCACCCATCTCGACTGAATAGGCATCGTTCAAGATATCTCGCTGACCCAGTGGCTTGCACTTACCCCTCCGTCACTCGTCAAAGCCCACCTTGGGTTCTCAGACGAATTAATAGGAAAACTCAGCAGGGTTAAGCAAGAAGTCGTGTGAATCTCTGGCCACACGAAAGTGACCTTAATCGCCACTGCGATCTTTCACGTTTGTACCGTTAGGAGAACTCGTAGAAGAAGACATCAAAGAGCTTATAGTACGACATCAATCTGATATAATGAGCGTATCCTTTCAAGTATATGAGCATCAAGTCATGGAACATAACGGAAATCCGGAGCCTGCAAGGGAGTCAATCAAGACAATCACAAGGTGTGTCGCTTGTGGGTGCGCACCTTGTCGGCCAATTCATAGGTATCTACACGAGCATTCATATCAGGTTTGCCGTAGACCTTATCTCGACGGGCATTTTCAACACGATAAGATATCTGTGTATCATATATGAGAAATAGAAGTAAAGACCTCTTCTTGTTCTTACACTCAATAGGAGACAGCACACGGCGGCGAGGAATTCCAAAGCACAGCCAACTGAAGTTGATTGTCAGATTAGGCCTATCGATACCAAAAAAAAAAATGACACCGACCCGCAAATCCCTTGCTAGAGTCCGCTCTCTAGTTAAGATCCATGTATATGAGAAATTTTTGCAAATACAACTCACATATACGCTGGACTTTCGGTCTTCGGGTATAAATGTGATCCAAGAACACTTCCACATTGTCCAATGGCCATAAACATGGGAATGCCCGTGGCCTTTTTCGTTTCCGAACCAAGATTGTGAGCATCTTACGTAGAGGCCTGATGAGCAAAAGAAGAACCGTGTAGGACGGGCTTACTCACACCAGGCAATTATTAGACCAATCGTCGTGTATGTCCCACTGGTGATGCAGAAAGTCGCAAAATAGCGGGCGTGATTGTTTTCATGAACGACTAGTAATAAGCTTAATGAATTGATGAAGCATTGGCATCACTCCACACAACGTAAGATAGGAATATGAACGAACAGATAACCGATTCCGCCGATACAACAAGACACTGTCATGAAAAGACCGCGACTTTGTAATCTGTCGGATGAATAGGAAAAGATGACAAGTACAACGGCTGCAACAGCGTATGGTGGAACCGTGAATAGCTGTGCACGTGCATCACCTCATGAGAGTTTCAGCCAACACTAATCCTAACCAGCTAAGCATGCCGTAGAAAACTCACTGTACCCTAGAGTTTGCAGGATGGTGGGCAGAAACGCGGAAATAGAAGCCAGAGCACAGTTCAATCCAAAGTAAATGACGCCTCCAACGTATATCTGGTGGGAAACAATCTTGATCAACCGAAACTGCAGCGCTAGAGGAAAGACTAACTCTCCAATCCTTGAAGGCGAGCACAACATGAGCTAATTTCAATATCAGTCACAGCAATGAGATAGATGATGGGAACGAGATGGATAATGTAAAATCCAGATACACACCTCGATTAACTACTGGTCCCGTATCTCCACTTGTTGCCCTGTTCATTCTTTCCACAGCAATCTCACGCTCCCTTGCCGTGAGGTAGGTTGTAGACTCGGGGCGGTTTGGGAGGAAGAAGAATGTCAGCACACCCAGCAAAACGGCAGGCACTCCCTACATACGCATAAAAGTGCGTTGAGGAAGATGAAGAGACCCATATTTATTCAATGCACTTACTTCGATGATGAATAAGACTCTCCAATTCTCAATGTTGGCATGAATGTGTTGAACGCCGAACGCAAGTAGTCCGCCAAAAGCCCCAGCAACTGCTGCAAAGCCGAACCAATAAGCCATCTGTGTTTCAGTCTCAGCACACGCAGAAAAAAGTTCTTAATTTCAGAGGTCGCTACCCGCAGTCCCATTTCTTGTTTCGTATAGAATAGAGCTATCGCCTAAAGTGGGTACGTCCATCAAAAGAGAGAGTAACAAAACACCCACAGAAATAAAGAGGGATCGCGGGCCCGAATCCAGCTTCAAAGATGCCCAAAAAGACTCGGGCCGTCATCATTGAACCAAAACCAAAAGCAGTAGACTATTGCATTCCTGAGTTACCAAAAGGGTAAAAAAACCATCATGTACCCTCATACCATCAGAGTTGAAGAGACACCCCATCCAATAGCAGACGAGGCCATCCATGCTCGTGGTGGGAATAATTTAGACACGATCGTGGCCGGAACTTGACACAAGATCTGTCACGAGGATCAACAAGGTCCATAATGAAATGTTGATAAAAAATGCTGAGCTCACATAGGAAAAGAAGAAAACGGAGTTAATCCAGTCAAACAAGACCCCGGTCTTGTCACCACCGAGGATGTCATCGTCGAGATGTTGGAGGCGAGCATTACCAAGGTTCGAGCGATCAAGGTCTGAACAAGTCAAAGGGCCATTAGTAAAACAAGGTGTGCATTGTCAGAGAGTAGACCAACAAGCAAATAGATAGAGCAAGCAAGCAATGGGCAGGATCCGGCGATCGAGTTTCCGCACAAGCCTCTTCTCCTCCGATAATCGCTCAAGCTCAGCTTGAGACGTCTCTTCTGATACGGTTTCTAGCTTTTCATCATCCACAGTCAGTTTAGTACCCTGATTCTCGCCAGACATGGTGGTGGAGCACAGATAGATGTATGGCACGCCTTGCAAGAATGAATAGAAGCAGAATAGGAACCAAATAGCTCGGTTGAACTTCCTCTTAGGAAGGAGCCTCTATTTATCTCGAAATTGACCATCACGTCACTACTCACCAAAATGTATTCGCCTCTAATCACTCGGCCCTGCTCCCCAAAGAATAGATCTAAAAAGGGCCTTGTGACCATACTTACATCAAGGGAAACAATTAGCGAAGAACAGCGCAAGGACGTAAAGTTCAGGTCCATCCGAATCAACGTGGACAAGTTGACTCGGGCCTACGTGTCAACAAGAACGTACTTACAAAGTTGCTTTCCGTCCACATAGGCAAAATCTAATCTGAGATGAAATGAGGGTGTCGGCCGACGAATGAAAACCCACACAGTAACCTTGTTATTTATCTTCTCAGAATACCATATATGTATTTATCTCTCAGACAGCATTTTTGTGGGTTTCAAGGTCCATCATACGTTTATCGGCGGATGTTTCAATTTGCTCACGAGAAACACCCGGTCCGGACACCACCCCGAAATTGATCCCAAAATTAATACAGCCGAACCTCTTAGGAGCCAAAATTATCGGTTTCGTGGGGTTATCGGGTACGAGGGGTCATTGTAGAGTCTCTTTGAAAGCTTATTTTCAGTTATATACAGACTACATTTTTTCCTAACTATCTATAAGTTTTTCGTGAAATACTCTGTAGGACTGGTAGTCCTCTCCTTTGAAAGTCGTGCAAGCGAATCTTGACTCTGCGAACCTATCCCTGATCCGAAACGCAAGATGTCTGCTTCGATAATTTCGAGAGGACTCTTTTGGCATCCTGGTGCAAGATAGCAGAGAATGAGTTACAGAACTTTTTATGGCAATTCTATGTGATCTTCCATAAATTCATATGCGAGAAAAAACAATTTATTCGTATAAGTATGTACTTAACAAGCATTTGAAGGGGTTATCGGATACATTGGCCATCGCTTATAAGAGAGAGATTCGACTGTAATGGAATATTTATTGTGAAGGCAGAATAAAGGACTGTCAAATCATTCCACTGTCATCCATCACATTCGGTGACACTCATGGATGTCACCTCCAAAGGTATGGCCGGCATTTATTCTAGTACTCCAGAACAGATACCTGCCGACAGGATCCGCCCTGAAACGATTCGGCGGAATGAAGTTGCCAAATCCAGAGATTTCTCTGCATGAAAGTCAAAATACAAGGATATTATGAACATTGCTTGGACGATTCATTGGTTGGTAGCTAGCTGTAAGGTACTATCAGTAAGTAATTCAAATTAAAGCCCGAGAGGAGTTCGTTTTCCACGAAATCGTAGAAGAATCAGTTACATTCTTGTTACTACAGCATATCAATCAGCGCCATACGAATGCAAACAACTCGGAGTTGCCAGAAGATCATTCTAAGAGTGGGGTACTCAGTAATCTCGGCCAACTACTATCACACCCCCCTTCAGTCAAACAAAAAGACTTTTCTCAGCGATAAGACATCATTAGCACCAGTAGATGTAGAGGGAGATGTACATACACTACCTGATATACCTCCGCCTTAGTCCGAGCTGAGATGAGGCCTGATTGTTGGGTCTCTTTGTTGTCGCCCAAAACGTTTGTCACGATTGCCAATTCATCGCACAGCGGAGCTTGAATACTTCGTGCTTCAACGATCATTGATCTTGTCTTGGTGTGCGGAATGGACTTTGAATGCCCTCTGACTAATGCACGACATTTACGTCCGAATCCGAGGTGTATGCAGCAAATCACACGCTCCTGATCTACACTTTATCTTCTCTATCAAACCCTCGGCAAGGAAGTTATTTGTCTGTTCAGAAACAGATACGCCTACACATCGGGATAGGTTCGGAGATGAGCTGGGTCGCCACCTGTGGCCGCGCACGATTGGCATCATTCATGTTTGAAGTATGTCCAACCACAAGTCCGTTGTGAAGCAGTACCGAGTAAAACGACATCATAAGGTTGAGACTCCATGTGAACTGTCGTCAGCGTAGAACAAGATGTTTATTTTCTCCTTGAGACTTTCTATATACATACTACGTCCGATTACGTAGCTAATGTAGCTCGGTAAGTCGAGCATGAGAAGTAAACGAACAAAGGGCTTTTTACACATAGAAATATGGAGAGCATAAAGCGAAACGCGTAAATACACGTTTCGGACCTGAAGGAATACTGTTCTCGACAGCAGCACCTCTTAGATCAAGTTCTCACTTGCGAGGTGAACCCGACAAGAAGAGGTATCAGTTAGAAAATGACCATTCTTACCGAGGGTCCTGCTAATTTGCCTTCGTTTAATGCGATATATCATCGACCTAGGGTGCTTCTACTGCAAGGCAGAATCTCTGATTGATCCGGATAGTAGCAGAATATGTCAGGAAAACAATCTGGATGAGAAAAGATTGCTGAAACAGGACACATTCCAAACTGAAAATTCCCGGGTACCTTCGAGCACATGAGTTTAGGCTACTAGAGAACCCGATGAAGCAGCGACATGATGCCGCCATGCGCCACGCTCTGGAAAACGGAATTTGTAATCCTCGCAAAAGGCGTTAGATAACAACAGGGTTCCGAGATACATGGAACGCGGAGAAGCTCTGGCGACAACTTTTGTGACATCCTCTGAACACATGGAACATCGGGAGACAAGACGACAGGGGGATATTTGGATCGTCTTCGTCAATAGAGTGTAGCGTCCATGGACTGTGTCTCGAAACGAGAACAGACGATACCATTGTGCCAGAGGCGCATTAGATCACGATGTTATGATGTCCAGAAGTGCATAATTGTCTCACCTTGGCCTGCAGGAAGTTGGATCCACAAAAAATTGGAAGTTGTGAGTAATGTTACAATTCGATGGCGAAGATCAAATATAGCTGTTGTACGTGTACTTGCAAAGCAATACCTCGCATGACCTTATACCATTATGCATAGCAAGTGAAATGAAATATATCAACAGAACCTGAGTCGAGCTATCGACAACCTGACTCCTGAGCAACTCCTGAGTACTGAACACCGACTCCTGAAGCCTGAAGCTAGGACCACGAGCCATATCCGGCTTCCAACCCAAGGTCGAACCAGGAAAACGCTATGTATTTTGAGTCACCGTCCAGCTTCCCATTATCCCTCACGCGAAACCACCCTGAGGATGAGCCTGGTGTTTCTAGCAGAGTAAGACTTGGGTATGGGTAAAGGCAGAGATGAAGTAACGAGAATTAGAGATTCTTGTCAAGAAACTTGATTGGAAAAATATTAAGAACGATAAAAGAGAGTGTGATACTTGGCGTAGGTTAGCTTAAGAGAACTCGAGTCCTAATACGATGAATTTGTTGGCCAACGCAAGTGCTTCCAGAATGTCTGGGACGGGCGGGTCACATTGATAGTGTCAAGGTAAAGTGTTTTGCGTAATAACCGAGCAGTAAATTCAAACTCCTTTATCGAGTGCCAAGGGGTACACATGACTGGCTCTTGAACTGAGCAAAGCGAAACTAGATCCGGCACATGCCGAGTACGCGTTGTCTTGAGTTGCACGTGACATTGAGCACGCAATCGAGCGCGTCGAGCACGACATCGTCTGAGTTTGAAGGAATAGTAGAAATAGCAAGGATTTGCAAAACGTTGCAGTTCCCTTCGTCTTCTATGGTTTGCGCCTTTGTCCATTTCTTCTTCATCTGCGTTGGAGTCGATATACCGATGAACTTATTTACCCGCTGAAGCTTCAGAATTACAAACAGTGTCTTGATGAACATCGTGGTCTTTTTGTTGAAGTGTTGGACGTCACGCTATCTTGTAGCTACTTCTATCTGCCTACTCTTCTTCTCAAGCATACTCGTCATCGCAATCAAGACCCCTATCCCATCGCTGTCACGTGCGTTTCGTGAACACCTGTCGATTGCGCTCGGACCTTTATTTCTGGTGAATTGTGTGGTTCCCGGTCGGGCTTAGAGATGCTGAGAGATGAGGGACGACATGCCGTGAAGTATACTCGAGGGGAACGCGTTCAGTTAACTGGGCCACTGTCTTTCATGATTCCATGCTTTTGATAAGAAAAGGCAGAAGTGACTTCTAGAGCTGGTGTCCATTTCATCCTTCACGTCAAGACACAGCACGGACATGCCCGATTCGTTATCATCTCTTGGCGTCCCGCGGGATGCTGCCTGTACGATAGGCTCCGACCGTTTCCAATTCATTCCCAGCTTTTGGGGTACGAGCTTGGAGGGATTTCGGTGCTTTGTACGTGTTGTTAGTTACATTCCACTATAAAATGCCCTTTTTTGCACTTTCTCCCACAACTCATCTGAGTCCATAAGGCTTAAATGGTCCATTCCTCAGCTCGCGCCATGCTTTCACCTTCATCTTCGTCCTCCTCTCTTGACTCAGTTTTTGACTGCCCAAACTCACGAGCGACTACTCCGTCGTCGGTCGTTTCTTCACTATCGTTGCACAAATTGGGTGAGGTCATTGCCTTCCAGGTTCCGATGACCTGCCTGTTTGTGCAGTCGGTAACGGTTGACGTGGACTTGGTGGTGTTAGCCTTCAAAACTTATTCTCAAGAGGGTTGCTTGGGACTTTGTGTCCCCAATGATGAGAGCCCACGAAGTATCCTGCCATTCGGCGATAAAAAGAAGCTGGTTACAACACTCGGAGGTCATACAATCAGAGTGGTGCTTCCTGATGCCACTCAATGCCCTCTAAAGCGAGAGGACGTGGATCTGTCAATTGTAAGCCTGTAATATTTAAACCGGATGCCCAAAAATAAAATCTGTCTTCAGTCTATCTCAACCTTTTCCAACGTCGCTCAACATTTTACAGCATTTTCGCTTGCTGGGCTTCGCGCTGTTACTTGCATGCCTCTGGTCGGCGGTTATGTTATATACACACTCGAACGGCCTCCCTTCAACTACATACCACTTTCAATGACTCCCTGTTTCACTCTCTCCTCTAAGCCTTCAAGCGGCAACGTCCCCACTCTTGGAGAGTGGAAGAATGTCTGGGCCACTTGGGACTTGATCACGCTCCAGATGATCCCTTAAGAGATGCTTCACCAGAAGCCGATTGATCTTCGCCACAAGTGTTTGTTTTATATCGGACACATACCAACGTGAGTAATATCGCACCTGACATAGTGTGAATCATATGTTCTTGATTCATAGGTTCCTTGATATGCTTCTGTCCAAGGCTATTGGCGGAAGTGCGAGTGAGCCTCAGTACTTCTGGAACATCTTCGAGGTATGTTCCTTTTATTTCCTGCTAGCCTTCCTCATACCATTCAACAGCGAGGTATCGACCCTCACGTCGACGACCCGGATCATTGCCATGTAGGCTTTACATGTTTTAAAGTAGGCGGTGTACTCACGTTGAATCCAACAGAACCACTCCGAAGTTCCGGAGAAAGACGAGGACTGGCCTGTTCTCGAAACCATTGTCAGTTTCCGTGATCAAGTCCGCTCTAGGCTTGTCAAATTATATAACGACCTTCAAACTGGAAAGCATCGCCTCACGCGGAACATCGCTCGGACACTCGTCATGACTATCGAGCACGAGGGATTCCACATCGAGGTAAGTTGATTACCCTTTTCCTCTCATGCTCTTCTTGCTTAACCACTTTCGAATCGCAGACATTGTTATACATGCTCATCCAACGCGCCGGGTCTGGTACACTTCCCCCTGCGGGGTTCATCACGCCCCCTTGGGATATATTTACCCAACAATGGGATGCGACCCCTGCGCCATCCACATCCACCGTTGTCGTCGGTCCTGCGACTGTTTTGCTTGGCCATAAGGACTCAGAGGAAGACGATACGATATCTGATGTTGCGGAGGACGTCGACAATCATGTTTTTGGATGGGACAATGAGAGCCCTCAGAGGAAGTTTGAGGTATTGGCGTTCCGTGCAGAGTGGCGTCCTGTTACCAACGGTGAGTTCGAGGCATTCTGGAGGGCCCAGGGTGCAGATCTCTCGAGGATTCCCGGTAGTTGGGTGTACGAGGACGGAGAGATGAAGGTTGGTAACTCCCCGCCCGTGTGCTACGTTCTTGTCATATATTGATTATCAATAATGTATAGGTCCGAACAATGTATGGACCGGTGTCAATGGAGATTGCCCGGCATTGGCCAGTGCTCACCTCTTACGATGAATTGCGTGCATATGCTCAATCTAAGGGTGGCCGCCTTCCAACGGAAGCTGAACTCCGGCTGTTCTTAGATACATACGACGTAGGGCATGAAGGCGGGTCCAACACGGGTTTCAGAAACTGGCACCCTGTTCCGTGAGTTTCATCTCATTCTATTCCTCTGTGTCCGTCGTTGACCGCATGTATACCAGCGCAACAACTGGATCAAAATCCAGGAATGGTAGAGGTTCGAACGGTGGTGTGTGGGAGTGGACTTCGACCCTCTTTGACACCCATGAAGGCCTTTCGCCAACGAATTTATTCACTGGGTAAAGACGTTCGTGTTTACCATTGTGCTTGCCGACCCTCTTACCTCATATCAGGTACTCCACCGATTTCTTTGACACCAAACATCATGTCGTGGTATGTCTTTTATTTTCACCCGCCCTTGCTGGTTCTAAACAAGTGTCTTTTACATAGCTAGGAGCATCTTACGCTACCATCCCTCGATTGGCCAGTCGTAAGACAGTGAGAAACTTCTACCAACACAATTATCCGTATGCTTGGGTGGGGGGACGGGTTATTTACGATTTGTAATGAGTTTGTCGTGGTTTCATTTTCCTTGTCCCTTCACGTGCGATCCCTATGTAAGTAATATTGTCTTGTTTTACGGTTCAGTATTTGGTTGTATAATAGGATGTCTTACCACCTGCATCAGTGAAACACTGCTTCTAAGGTGAAGCTCGGTGAATGAACGTCAAACTACCATTCATAGAAACTGATTAGTTTGTTTAAAATCATGGTTACCCACACCGAATAGTGGCCGTATGCAACACTCACCCAGAAGATGAGACAGATGATGCCTGAGGACACACATGCCTAAAATGAATGGTACCGCGCCGCGGATCGTACGAGATGTCGCTTCGCCATCACGTGTCCTGAGAATGGCGAAAAAAAACCCAGGGGATTTCCTCTTAAAAAGTCAGTCCATATTCCGTTGCGTTCCCACTAGTCGCCTTCCTTTCCTTTCACTTCTTCAGTACTCCCTATCATTTTTTGTGAGTGGTGTCATCCGCCTTGTATTATTTTCGAGCTCTGTAGTGTTCCGCTCTGATGTTCAAAAGTGATATCATCTACTATGTCCCTTTTGAACTTCTCTATTGAACTTCTCTATCACTTCCTCCCCAGAGTCTGACCTCTCCCCGTTCGCGTAGAAAGATGGCTACGTCCTCTGCTGATGGTCGCGTGGGCAATCGTATTGAGAACTACAACGGGTTCTGGAAGGAGGACTTGGGCAGGGAAGATGAGGGTGCAACGGAAAAGCGTCTCGACAGCTACACTGAAGTTGTAAACGGTCGGTCCTCTCTCCAACACCTTTCCACATTCTAATCTTCCTCTCGATACCCATTAGGCTATTATGATGGGGCAACAGAATTGTACGAGTATGGCTGGGCCCAGTCCTTCCACTTCTCGCGTTTCTACAAGGGAGAGTCATTTCATGCCTCTCTTGCCCGTCATGAGCACTACCTTGCAGCCCAGATGGGTCTCCGTCCTGGCATGCGTGTTCTTGATGTGGGTTGCGGTGTCGGCGGTCCCGCTCGCGAAATTGCCCGGTTTTCAGATTCCACCATTGTTGGCTTGAACAACAATCAATTCCAGATAAACCGGGCGAAGAAATACACCGCTAAGGCTAGCCTCGAGAACCAGGTCACTTTTGTTAAGGGTGACTTTATGAAACTCGTCGAGCAATTCGGAGAGAACTCCTTCGATGCAGGTTCGCACATAACGAGTCGATCCGTGTGTGAATCCTTGACCTTTCTTTTCTAGTTTACGCTATCGAGGCTACCTGCCATGCTCCTTCTTGGGAAGGCGTTTACGGCCAAATATTCAAGATTCTGAAGCCTGGAGGAGTCGTAAGTATCATCCACCGCGTCATTCATTCATCGGATTAATTCAGAACAGTTCGGCGTGTACGAGTGGTGTATGACAGATGAATGGGATCCCTCTGTTCCGGAGCATAAGCGCCTTGCTCACGAGATTGAAATTGGTAACGGTATTCCTGAAATGCGTCCTCTTCGCTTGGCCCGCGAAGCCCTCAAGACTGCCGGTTTCAAAGTTGAGCATGAAGAGGACTTGGCCGCCCGCTCCGATCCTATCCCGTGGTACTATCCATTGGAGGGTGATATCTCCAAAGCGCAAACCTTCTGGGATTACTTCACCGTCTGGCGGATGAGTTGGAGCGGCAAACTTGTCACCCACAATGCCGTTCGTCTGCTGGAATGGTTCGGACTCGTGCCCAAGGGAACCCATTCTGTTGGCGAATCGTTGAAGGTGGCTGCTGATGCCCTCGTGAAAGGTGGTCAAACAAAGGTTTCTAAAGCTTTTGATGGCCCTTGTTATCCTGTCTCACGATCTTCTGACAGCTCTTCACACCGATGTACCTTGCAGTCGGTCGCAAACCTACCAATTAAGGACCGGAGTGTCAGAGAATCTATATACCTCTTATACCCTAATATCCATAGCCGTAGATCTAGTGAAGATTTTATCCATTCGTGGGATATATCAGGCGGTTGAGTGTTGGATCCCCGAGTGAAATCCAAACATGAGTACCTCGGCACCATCCGATCAATATCTAAAATCCTCGAGGCCAAGTGCCACCTGGTCATGGCCAGCGATCCTAGGGTACACAAACCTAGGCTTCCCAAAGCCTACACTCCCCAACAGCTGACGTTTCTTAAGAGGTAGAAAGGAATCTAGGTCCTCGGGCGTCTCTGACGATCTTTCTTCCGCAGCAATCTAGTAGAGTTTGAACGAAGATCTCAGGGCTCAATCAGAGGGGATGCAAAGAAATATGCCCTAGAGCGGGCATCGGATTTCATCACGCAGTTCGGACTACCGCCTGAGTTCATCGGCGTTCATGAAGCGGAGAACAAGTTCCGCGAGGTTTGCGCAGGCTTCCTCCCCAAAGATGTCCACTCTAACCCCAGCCTGATATTTTCTTAGCAAATTTACAACTGGTTCAAGAATACAGTAGGTAGGAACCGACGCAAGATTGAAGGTAGACCGAGGTCTGGCACTAAGAAAATTACAGAAAAAGGTAATGTTCATAAATCCTCCGCAATCATGGTTGTTGTCTCATTGCCCGAGGCACAGCCCAAGGGAATCCGAGTGACATACCTTGGAATCCCATACCAACGACTATCATACCATATACCCATGCAGAAACAAGTTCTAATGCTGCCAGCTCCGTCCGTCCTGCCGTTGTATCCCCAGTACAGTATGCAGCGCTTCACCCTGCAGCCTCTATCCCCACGTCGTTGCCATCTGTTTCCTCGCCCCACCTCAAACTCACCATATCCAAATCGACGATTCGTGATGCCTTCCTCCGGAATACCGAGGCCTCGAGTCTTGCAAACATGATCCAGACATATACGATTTCTGATCCATCACCGACACCATTGACTGCTGTTGTCGAAGCACTCTTCGAAGCGCTCTCCACGGAAACAAAGTCTGGACATTTCAATGACAACAGAGAAGCAATCGCCTACCTTCGCAGCTACCTCGAGGCCTCGACATATTTTACATCATCAATGATGCACGCGGGTGTTTCTGGACCGATGGCGGGCCCGCGGGCCATCCAAATGCAAGTACGGAAATTTTCTACATGGGTGCCGAATGCAACGAGTAAGCAAGACCGGCGATCACCAGCGCTGTCATCATCGGCATCAGCATCGAGTTCAATGTCGGACGAGATGCAACGGATAGCGAGTGATCGCCAACGGCGGAAGGACCATATTCAATGGGCGAATATTCACGCCGCCGCACTCGAGCTCGGGATGCTTGGTATGGGCCACGCGGGGGACGCTGATAATAGCGGGTATGCCTATGCTATGGGCCGCGCATTTTCTGAGATGGTTGCGCGAGACGCGGTCTGGGAGTCGGACGAAGTTGAATGGGTTGCAGGGATATGTGTATTGAGGGCTGTGATACGAACAGCTATGAGAGGGGATCAGAGACAGAGAGATGAATATGACGAGCTTTTGAGGACCTACGAAAAGAGGTGGAGAGAGATCAAGGACGAAGCGAGACAATCATACGTAACAGTGAGTACAAATGCGCGTTTTGAAACCAATGTCTCTCTCAAATCTTTATAGGAGGTGCTTCTAGCCGCTAAAGAAGATCTTGTAAGGCTGGACGAAACCCTCAGATGACCGTGTGTGGATGACATCTGTACCTTGTGTACGTTGCTGATACCTAAAGATTCTGACTCCTGATCCGCATTCATCTTTCCCATCTTGTATCTGTATATCTGCTATCACTTCCGCTATACTCTGTCACCTCTGAGGTTAATAACTTATAATTTATATGCAACCTGTACCAGGATTCGTAGTCACACTTGACAAGCCTTAGTCACACGTCGGAATATGAAAGTATATTTCCATGGTTCATTGTATCTTTCCATGGTTCATTATTTTACAAATCTGTCTTCAGTTTCAAGGTTGGTTTCTCTTGTCTCGTCCCTGGTTGACACAAAAAGACTTACCAACTGACTATGCAGCCTCTCGTTCTCTCAGAGGCCCGGTGCATGATCCCTCCTCGAAATTATATAGTTTGGTGGTGGGAACACTCTCGTCTTTCTCTTATGTATCATTAGGACAGTAGACGTCGTCGGCGACGCAGTGGACAGGATCAGTCTGTCTTGAGGATAATTCCTGAAGGCGCCGTGATCCCACAGCGCGCTCTAACTTATTTCCGTCTATCAAACTATGTTGAATCCGAAGTTCTTTTGACACACAGAAAGAACACTCGCTTGGGAGCTCAGGTGACCCAGATTCCATACTTCCCAACTCGACCCAGGACATCGTACCTGTAATTCTTGGTCTTTGTGACATCCGATGCCGTTACCGATTGTTATCGTGAGATTTGCAATCGCTAGCGGAACACTCTATTTTGTGATCATCCGCTTTGCGGGATCGTTCACCATGTTTGTCCAATCCGCTCAGTTAAAAATGCCGATACCCTTGCTGGCATGGACAAATGTCTTGTCTGCACGTCTAAGTTATCAACTCTTAAATTTCAATCCGTATCATGTAATTGAGATTCTTTTGCTGCTGTCCATGGGCACCAGGTTGCCTACATTGCGCCTGCAACCAGAGATCATATTGGTTTCCTTCAGATTCACAACCATGCAACACAACCATGCAAGAGGACTAGTAGAACTGGGTCAACTCTCGAAGATTTCCACCCTCAGTTGGATGATTGTATGCACCGATGGATCGCTTCGTCCTCTGCAGTGGCGAAGGCGAGAGCAGGGCATGGTATAAAAACGTATCCGAGAAAGCCGAACTGGGCGATATGTTCGTTCCCACTTGTGCCCATGTTGCCTAACGCCGTCCCGGTTTTGTAGTAATGACACTCCTGCAGTGGTAATAGTGATATAGATTAGATGATGGTGGCCGAGCGGGGTATACGAGTACCCGCAGGACAAGCATGGATAATAATACACAAAAGTATTATATACTTGCGACCTAGCGAATGCTCCAATGAGCTCAGATGGCCTCCTGCGATGCTCACACATATACAATTGTCAAGACAATCAGGTAAGTCAGATGTTATTGAATCGGATTACTGACTCTGCCGAGCCCAAATCTGACGGCCAATCAATAGCCAATCGCCGCACAATACTCTTGTCCAACCCTTTCTGGTCCTTCATTGCCAAATTCGTATGCAACGCGTTGAATACCCCGCTCCGGAAGATTACCCGGGTTGGTGGCAACGGCGACGCCGGACTGTGGGTCCGAGATCGTGTTGACCAGTCTTGTTGAATAGAATATAAGTTATAACTCAGACGACCACGATATAGTGGTAAACGACTGTATTAAATATACGCTACCTGTTGGATAGAATATAAGTTATAACTGGTAGCGTAATTAGTAAGTGAGTGGGGAGATAATAATAAACTATACACACCTCAGACGACCACGATATAGTGGTAAACGACTGAGGTGTGGCACTACAGATACGGAGATGAAAAACTGTAGGATTAAGTAATCTGAAAAACATATAAGGAAATGTGATCGAGTAGGTACGGCGTAGGGTAGAATCCATCCTCAACAAGTCTCATATGAATTATGGTAAGTTGATATACAGCGATGGGAGGAAAAACTCACTTGATCACACTCAAATTCTGTCCATCTGAGCCAGCATCATCGGATGCATGCTAGCGGCACCTCTGGCATAGACGTATTGACGAACCGCGTCAAGATCTGCGCATCATCACGCAATCGTCGAAAGGGACTGGCTTCGGAGGCTGACACCAGTCTATACAGGTAGAATTAAGTCTGTAAATCGACAAGACTTGAATCGAACACGCATCAGCACATTCGCAAGAAAACCCTGAGAAGTCCTCAGGACCAGCCCCGCGTAAAACGAGAAAGATCAAGTCAAACAAGATTTCAAAGCCAATGTCGAAAGCCCCATCACAGCTCACGTTCCTATTGCTCGTGCTCGTGCTGGTCAGATTCACCCACGGGAGGTACTCTGTGGCGTCGTTGTTTCCTGGGGCTCATGGCAGTTACGCGTGGGGAACCTGCGACTGAACGGTGACGGACGAACATAGAGAACAATTCGACTGAACTACGTTGACACCTCCGAGGGACCATTCAATGTCTCTTGAGGCCATAACATGCGTCAGAATTGGGCCAGAGACGGAGCGTTCGCCACAGCCAGTTGACGGAGTAGTTCCACTGTCTGCCCGCGGCGCCGCTGCGGGCTACAGGGTATCATAGAATTTATGAACATCAAAAGCTGGGACGTCATGAACAGCAATTGAGACAACGTACTTGTACTATCGAGTAATTGAGCAGAATGTCGAGTCTTTGGACTTGGGCTCACGTGAGCGTGTTGCTGATGCGCTGATGCGACACGTGAAATAGTGAAACTTTAACTTTCCAAGGTGAGCTTTTTTTGCCTTGCGTCCGCTGCACAACGCCTGGGTATTTGAGCCCGTGAATACTGTGGTGAGTATCCCGAAACGCGGGGCTATCTCCTGCAAATCGCGATGGCTCATTTCCTTGTTCTCAAACAGCATGTTTGAAGGATGCCGGGTAACAGCTGTTCTTCTGTGCCTTTTTCATGCTTAATTTCTTTTCATATGTCAGTCCAGCCGGATGCACCACTCAAACTAATGGAACACTAGCGGAAAGACTATATCGAAGCTACTAATAATTGTGAGAATGAAAAGAGTGAATCAGAAGAGGAGCTCACAGAGCAAGAGGGGACAGACAAATAAAGGAAGAGTTGTTCAGCTCTCAAAAAGGAGGCGCTCCGCTAGACAACCATAACACATTGCATTTGCAAAGAACAAATGCAATTGTAGACGCCGCCACGCAGTTCAAGTTAGCTGTGTACGAGCCGATCGTATTTAGCGACGTGCGACAGTTCTTGTTCGATACGTTTGGCTTAAAGATCCCGGCGCCGTACACAGGTGGCTTACAAGTGCTTCAAAAAGAAAGCCAGCCAGAGAAGCCCGTGTCAGAGTCGACGATCCTTTGGCGGATGGGCATGAAGACTTTGAACCTCGATGACGATGTCAAAAAATGCATTGTCGACTTATACAACTTTGTTCATATTCAAACATCGTCTATACGGCTCTCTCAATCTTTTCGGGGTTACTCGCCTGCGCTGCAGCAGTACATATTCGAGAACAACTACTTATACCACCATGAAAGGGCCGACTTCCATGTAATTGGTATACGTGCGAAACCTTTGTTAAGGCAATCCTGCCTTCTAATTGTCTCTGACCCCCGAGCTGTTCTTGCAATGTTTCGTTTACGCCTCGATTCAATTGCTAATATGATACATTACCTCGTCACTCGCGGAATTCCCTCTATAACAGGGAAGCCGGTTGCAAAGTCACATTCCATCTCTAAACAGACAGTGTTTACACTTGGTCTACGTGATCACGGATTTCTATTCTCTTTGGACAGCTACCTACAATACGAAAAAAAAGAAGAAAGAAATATTGGCAGGGCCTTATGGACGTGCTGCCCCTTCAACAGGAGGGTTGATATGGAGATTGGCAAGAGATAATGTAGATATGGAATGTATCATTCAAGGAGGACCTTCCGCGAATGCGAAGCTAATTGCAGAACTTGATGACTGCCTGCTTGTTGATGATCATCTACCACCTGAGGTGGAAGATGCCATTTGTGGGGTTGACAAAGTATACACCGGTGAGTTGGTTATAAGCCACTTGTGAGCTTTGTCAAGAGAATGATATTTGACAGGTTATGGCCAACAAATGGAAGATGCCTCATGGTTTCCAAAGGTGGTGACGTGGAACAAATCAGGACATAACCATGGCTACTGGACGCCGGACAACGAGGCTTGGTTCCAAAAGCGCCTCGTGGAAATTCGAAATGGTGGAAAGCCAAAGAATGGGAGAGAATGGATACGTGCGTTTGCGTTGCAGAGAGCTATACCAGTCGTCGACTTTAGAGAATTTTTTGCACGAATAAGTGATGACTTGTTGACGAAGAAAAACTAACATCGGATAAAGTAATCGTGTCGTGTACTGAACTGCCTATATTGTAAATATCGTCATTGCCATTGAAAGGTTGAGACGTAAAGAGCAGTAGGTATACACAGCAACAGACTTTGTGAACAATAGATGAGATGTATACATATGACTCGGTTTACACGCGCGGATTCGATCGACCGACCTTATGAGCCTTCAAAGCTTCATATGGGTCCCATGACTTTACTGGGAACACCTTATTACTTCTAATACGAATAGATGAAATCAAAGAGTGAATATTTTGACATGATCGAGCGATACTATACTTCTCCTACGCTGCTATCATAATGCGGAAGGCCACCCACTAGGACTCTGCGGGCTCTCAGTCCAATTTTCTGCTGATGACCCCGATTCTCTTTGCTCCTGCTGAACCGTATACGTAAGGCCTGAGATGGATCTACTCCTCCGATGGTGAATTGCGCGAACCAAAAGTTGCGAAGCTCCCCCGATGATGTCAGGGCGGACGATCGGCTCACTGTGGGTCCTCGAATGGCGGTGATCCTCAAATGGCTGAGGCGATTGGTAGTAAGACTCATGTGCTAGTGATATATTCGATGGATCGGCTTCTTCTTCCTCGTGTAAAGGAGCGAGAACAGAGCGAGTAGACGACTGAGAACGAACGGAAGCGGGACATTTCGACGAACAGACGGAGAATTTGCTTCGTGGAAAATTCGAAGTAATGTCGATGACCTCATCAGGGACGGTGGAGTGGAAGAGGGCATTCGAAACAAATGCCCCCGGGTTTCCACTAGAGTGACTTGAATATACTGATGACGCCGAGAACTGTGACCGAGGAGTTTGATAAACGATCTCTTTCTCTGCACCCTGATAAGTTCCAGGAGGTGGCGGAGAAGCAATCTTTCTCCAGGTATCTTCCCCCTCTTCCTCCCGCCTTCGCCCACAAACGGCGAACAATCGGTAGTTCAGGATGAAATACACGAAGAACATTAATGCTATTAAGCTCGCCATCACTGCACAAATCATGAGGAGTCTACTAGCAGTTCCGTGTGGAGTAGCGTCGGTAGACGTGGCTCGCTCTGCATCCAAAGTAGTCCCCGTTTCCATAGGATCCCCAGTTGAGGCAGTGCCAGATCCCTTGGGATTGCTCATCTCAGTCATATCGCTAGGATAGGTCCCAGAATTCTCAGACAGAAGACTTGGCCCAGTAGGAGCAAAGGATCTAGTAACAGCAGATTTCTCGGGAACATGAGCCTCAGAAGTCACAGTCTGTGAAGGGATAACAGAGCTAGGTTCACGGGGGGAAGCAAGAGACGAAGGCTGTGCAGTCACGGTGGTCGCTGCTAGTACAGCGTCAACCCTTGGCGAGGGAGCCACTAGAACCAGAGGTGTTGGCAAAGCATGGCCTTGCGCAGGCTTGATACTGTGATGAGTTCCAGTCATCATCTTGAAGACTTCGCCAACAGGGGGAAGCTGATGAGAAGCATCATTCGCCTTCATATCCTGAGAACGATTTGCAGGCCAGATGTAGTCCTGAGCCTGAAGTGATTTTGATCGCGTTTGTCGTGCCAACATCCACTTTGCATGCTTTCGCGGCCGGTGAACTGACCACGATGGAGCGGGTGACGTCAAAACCACGATGAAGTGGAGGCAAAAGATAAGCGCGGTAACCAAGCGAATTTGGGCAATCATCATACTGTTCTGAACGAGCGTGAGGCCGTGTGGGCGTCGAGGCACAACCAAGGAAAAAGACGACGGAGGGAGAAGAAAACTCGAGGGTTACTCGAGGCCTTCTTGTCAGCAGACAAGTGAATTATATCTCGAGTGGCTGACCGACACACAAAGTTTCTAATCTATACGCATATGCTGACACCGACACCTACTATAAAAAAAGTCAAAGCCCATATGGACTCACATCGTGATCCGCTGTCGACTCAGAGCACGCCGAAGCAAGAAATGACTAGAAGATCGGATGCACGCCCATAGCCAAGTTTGCTCAAAGTTTTCCATCCGCTGACTAGGAATGGGTTCCCCTTTTTCTTGACGGAGTGGTAATACCTATCCTGATCAAAATATCAGCTTGAGAATCGGCTGCATCAAATTGAGTTGTCGAGCAACCTTATACGGCGCATGTAGCTTATCCTGACCCAAAGGTCATGCATGCTTCTGCGTAAACGTGATCTCTCTGTAACAACGATCGTTGTTGTTGTTGTTGTATTCCTATTATATTCAAGGGAGCCCTGGGGCCTTGCCCTATGGTCCTCCCCCGCAGTATGTACAGGTGTGATTTACGGACACCCCTAAAGTACTACGGCCCTACAGCCCTCACAGAAACTTCCATACTATCTGACGTTAACGTGCCGTCCCTACTAATACCCGCTTTCGCACTCCGCATTGCTTACCGGGGCAGCTCACCCCCCCGGCATGGGTCACGACTCCCATCCCTGATCCCGGACCCTACTTCGATCGGCACGGTGCTTCAGAAACAACGATCGTTTATATAATCGCGCCCTACTTGCCGCAATATTCCTCTTCAAGAACTCTGTCTCCTCCTCGCTCATATCAACTTGTCCCTGACGTTTCTTGGCCAAATGCCACTATGATGAACGGTCAGAGCATCTTCAGAAGTTGAAAGAAGTGGAATGTTAACACCAACTCCAATATCGTTAATTGTTGGTGGCACCAAAATTCGTCATCCTCAACATAGTCACTGTTGTTGATCTCCGTTGCTGTGCATGCTCGTCACTTGGCCGGGGCCGGGTTGAACATGTTGATTTGACCTTCGTAGCGTGGCAGACCGAACGATGTCTACGAGAATGTCGCCTTTACCTCCCTTGCGACGACTCCATAGCCAATACTACCGTCGTGACTATCACTATAATTGTTGCAATTACGGTTGAAATTAAATATACTCTTTCCACGGAGGATGACTTTTATAACTTTTTTGATGAACGATGACGAAGCCAATATAAAGGGTGCGGAAAACGCCTCAACTAAAGTGGAAAACGGAATCAACATGTAGGTTGCTCGATTTCATATGTATCAGTGGTACCATGGGATTGCGTACCGACTTTTGGGACCGCTTTTTGATCTCCGCGGCCCTCTTCTGTCCCCCCTAGTGACACTCTTTCTTAAAAGAGATTTTGCAGATTCACGTCTAGTCACTGCGGCAGCCTTCTATGACGATGTATTACAATGACTATCAGATCCTGCTAGGCCTTTTGCGACGATGGTGCGTTTTTTACAGGTGTTGAGTTTGGCAGTGAGGGCTGTATATCTCTTCGCAACGTAGTACTCACTGGTTTACTCATTGGTAACAATCAGGCTGTGATTTCTCTATCCAAGTTTCCTGCGGTTCTGTACAAGCTGCAATATACCATGTGTATACGAAAAAATTGTGTTTTAGCAGCGGAAGATCCTTGGATTTGATGCGACCTTGACGGATGTACGATGGACCTCCCATGTGAGTAAAAAGCTGGAATTCAGCGTGCAATATATTCAGCAAATGGTTTGCTTTTCAGTGACGATAACATTCTTAACGGAACATTGACCCTTCAAGCTTCAGGCCCTAGGCTTCACCGGTCACCCGCAGCTGGCGACTGATGTTGCAGCAACCTCTGATGTAAGACCGGCCAAACATTCGTTATTCTTGGTTTCGAGACAATTTATTGTATGTCCTTGATCTCTTCTCGTTTTGTCGGCCATCTTTACTGCATGCGTCAAGTCCGTGTAGTGTACGTGATTCACAATTCTCAAGATACTTATCACTCCACAGAATGTCAATCTGTTTTCATCCATGATGCAATCAGACAACGAATAAAAATCTCTCTCATCTGTTTTCACGATTAGTCTTTTATCCACTCGAAATCTGCAGAGACGCTGCTACAGACCCGCGTATCGTACAGGAAAAACAACACAATTCAGGGGCTTTCTTCCCAGAAGCCTGGATTATTATAGCACCTGCTATGTGAGGCGGTTAGTCGATTGATTAATGATTCATGGGCTCCATACAGACATCGCAGACGGCAGTGGGGACTTGTGCCGCAACATGTGCAGCTAGACAGTTGTCTATTGCTACTATTTGACTCGGAGGGGGCCGTTAGCATGTGTTCTTAGTTATACTGAGCATAGCGTATCGTCTACTGAGTCTAATAGCGCGATGAAGGTGCAAAATCAACGGCACCTCATGAGAGGGGCCGACCACTCCTTCTGCGTTTGGACATGTATAATTGTTGATTACATACGCATCTCGATGGAGGCTTTCAGCATTGCTTTATAGTTTCGATTTCATCTCTTCGTTTTCGAACCATTTCTCTAACCTCTTCGTCATGTCAACCCACTCATGCACCCCCCCTTGGCCAACCCCCTTGACCCATTCCTCCACCTTCCCGAGCTCTTCTACACGTTTCCAAGCCTTTCTCAGTACCTTTTTCTTGCAATACATTTCCTTCTCCCACTCTGGTACCCTGGTATACGAGCTACTTCCATGACTCTGCGCAGTCAGCCATGCGGCATTCAAGTTCCCGTCCGACGCCACACAAAATTCGTATAAGGCGTCCCTGTACTCAAATTGCTCCAAAGTCTCGAAATGATGCCATACCTTTGCAATCGCTCGAGGATCGTCGCCAACCTTTTTTCTCAGTTCTTCATAGCGCGTCATAATGTCCACGGCCTCTTGCATAGGTTCCAGACTCCCTGGATTCGCGAATGCATGCAACACTGCCCGTGCTTGTGCCTCGACAAGTGGAAAGGGTGCCACACGGACTAATAGTCCAAGAAATGCGAGACTCGTAGACGGGAACGTCCTCGCGAGAGGAAAGAGATGTCGTGCAAGAGGAAAGACGCTAAAAGTAGAATTATGGGTTTTCGTAGGAAGAGGAGGTACTGGTGAGGGTATAGTGGATCGAAGGACATCTTCTGAGAAGAAGGGAAAGGAGAATTCGTATCCTGTCGCGAGTATACAGTGATCGACCCCAGTTTCTACCGACCCGTCTTCGAATGTCACTTGCCCATTATCGCCGAACTGTGTGACGCGACCCCGCTGCTTGATGTTCCCGATGTCTTCTGCTGTGGCATTAGTGACAGAGTGAATGACGGTGCGAGCGGTGGTACACATCTCAGCAGAGATGTCCTGGCCGCTGGGCCCGCCACCAACCACGAGTACGGTGTCACCCATATTGTATGGATGCCTGTACGTAGCGGAATGGCAAGCCCGACCAGAAGAAAGCCACTGAGCTATGCCAGGAGTGTCAGGGTATCGAGGTATTCGGTAGTGCCCATTGCATACCACCACTAGGTCAAATGAAAGGATTGCATTTGCTGAAGTTGTTACTTTCCATTGCGGGGCGTTCCAAACGACTGTCTTTACAGCCGTGTTGAACTGGATATGGGGCCGTAAGTGGAAATGGTCGGCGTAATCGTTGAGATATTGAAGTACGACTTTGGCATCGGGGAAGAGGGCCGTCGATGGTGCAAATGGATAACTAGTGTACGCCATTACGGGGTGTGGTATGTTTGTGGTAAGCGAGTCATATATCAAGCTCTCGGGTTCGCCTCTCGGTGATATCGGTGCGGGAAGCCTATAAGAAATCCCTGAAGATTCCAACGGGATTTCCAAGACTCGTTACGCACCATACACCTCCTAATTCATCGCGAGCCTCAAACACTGTAACTTTCCATTCCCCAGATTTATATTGTGAGGATTCTATAAGTATCTTTAATGCTGCCAGCCCAGCAGGTCCTGCACCAATGACGCAGATTGCTTTCGCATTCGTTGACACCTGGTCATTCGAATGAAACTCCGGCTGTATCACTATACTTCATAGTATAAGCATGTCATTGCCTGCATGCGAGAAACCAGTTATACTTGGTAGATCCATAAAAACGGTCTGTGACTCTCGGCCAGTCGACGTCGACAAGAAGTTGGCGGAAATATCCGGCAACACGGAAGGATCAGAATACATTGGTTGGCCGTATTTTCGGCAATCCACTTCCATGGCAGCTTCAACTCTTCATGATCTCTCGCAAGGTACTCAGCTAGTAAGTATAATAGATGTTTCCAAATTCAGCATCTTTAGATGAGGCTTTTATCGTCTGTGATTCATGGTACGAGACATATAAATGTGAAATGTGGCGACTGGACATCATCGAGGGTCATCCTATTGTTTGGGTTGACAAACCATTTGTTGGTAGTACACGAAAAAAAAAACCCCTAGGCCGGGTCATTGCTATGGATGTGGTCTCAACTACGTATGTCTCGCCAACCGGAGACTCATAATGCTTGGTTGGAACCAATGGTATTGCAGCCATTTCAACTAGAGCAGATAAACCGGAGGTCGTCACTCACGATTTCCTTTGGTTGCGGCTCGGTGATTCTTTGACTCCAAAAGATCTCAGTTGTGTAATCCAATTCAATAATCATCTTTATGTCAATGTCTTATTCTTCCGGACATTCCACTGCCCAAAGGGCTGATTCTAGTTAGTCAACTCTCCTGAGATAGTATCGGATGATCAGTGGGTATACAAGTCGTGTTTTTGTTGCCTGTAACTGTATATTGAAGGACTCTTCGATAAGCGGAAAAGAGGGGTTTTGGTATGTACATCCTGTTCACTAAAGATGATAATATAAGTGGCATGTCAGGGGATCGCCTTTCAGCGAATCTGCCTCGACAGGTTCATGCGCTGAAGTCACTACGATGCATGACGGAAGTTTAACGCATGAGCAGTCATGTTAATTTATGGAATTACACAGCCTACCAGTGGTTGTGAATTTCACGCAGCCTATCGGTGATTTTGAAACAAAACTACAAATCTTTAGAAAAGATCAAATATTTTTCGATAAGCCGACAACAAGGGCTTGTACACTTAAGCAGAAACCGGAAGATGAATTTACTGGAATGCATCTGGCGCAGAAGCATCGTGTTTTCGAATAGAACCGTTGCTTCCCGTGAGTGTGTCACATCCTACTCCACTTGGGTACATGGAGCAAGACTTATGTCCAGTCTACATCAAAGAGAGCAAGAAGTTCGCGGAAATATCCGACATTGGCAGCAGGTGCACGGACTGCGGTGGGAACAGCCAGGAAGGTATCTGTGCGAATGGACATAATGTCGTCCTAATCTCGCGCCGTCCGAGTTGGGTCACAGCTTGATAGAAGAGGTTACTTTAAGTAAGTGAAGACCGGTCGTATTTAGAGCGTCATGCCGCTGTACAGCAGATGATATTTGGCACCTGGTCAGGTTGCCAGATCCTGTCCATTAGACAGATTACGATACGCGCCTCGGCATCTCCTTCTGATTGTTTCTGATAGATGACGGGGTAATGAAGACGGGTTTACCGCCTAGAAATGTGCATTGAAATCGCGAAGCTATCGTGGCAATCAGATTTTGGATGAGATTCACCGAGTACTCAGTGAAACCATCGACTCAGTAACAGTGCCGGCGGCGATCAAATTTTATGTACGCGTTTGGTGACGCGCTTCTAATCCACCGTGATAACACGTGGGTTGGGAACGTCTCCTCGCAGGCCATATGTCGGGAAGCAAACGCAACAGGATTATCAGCCTCAATGCCTCTATGGCTCTACCTGATCATCATACTCTCCAGTCGTCCCATCGACAGCAGGTAGGATCTACTCTTGCCCCTTATCGGCAGCCAGTCTCCACCGCAAACAATCCCAATGCCATAGCCAATGCTATTCAAGCTACCCCGCGCCCCATGGTCATTCAATACGCACTTCCCCAATACCCTTCCAGTCACAATCCCCAGACACGTCCGCAATATACTCTCCAGAATGCAAACCCCACGCGCGCACTACCACCTCCGACTACTACCAGAGTGACTCCGACTACCGACTTTGCTATGGAAAGACTTTCACAGTCGATTGTGACTGCAATCACACCCACTCTCACAGAACATGAAAAATCTGTGGCTGCCACAATCAAAAAAGTAGAGGAGTTCGTCGAAAAATTTGTCAAGGATGTCAGGGAAGCAAGGACCGCGACCGATAGATGGCTGATACGATTGACGGAAGCAATGCAGAAGTCGCTGCAGATGCAGCAAATGCAGACCAAAGCTGCAAACAAACGTATCGAAAAACTTGAATCACTTCTCTTGGCTAGTTTTGATCGTAGCGACGAACTTTCACTCATAAGTCGCCTTGAAAACATACAATACACGGTCGGGGAGCTCTCGGAGCGTGTAAAAGACCCCGGGGCTCAAGGTAAATGAAATCGTAGACCTGCGTCGGATTTTTTTTTTTCAACCTATACCGAATTCTATAGATTTGTTCATGGTGCCACAGGCGACTCGAACAGTAAATGAAGTGCGGACGATCCCAAGTCCATCAGAGTCAATAGAAAGTGTTTCGACACCAATCCAGCGCATATATGCAGATAGGTCAACTTTGTGCGACATCTCCGAGCCGTCGCCCGACCTTCCGAGCCCCGCAAGACCGTTATATGAGGATGCTGCTAGCGACATGGTGGATTTGGAGCCTGAACCGCCTGTCATGCTGAGTCCGATCCGACTCGAGTCTAAAGGTGCTGGTATTGACCCCCTACCCCTGTCCCCTGCATGTCGATTACACCGAATGTCAAGGTCATCGAGTTTTGAACGTGAGTTGCAAATTCGGACCTCGAAAACACATTTGACGTGTGTATATAGCCCCGTCCGTTTCAGTCTCGGGGAGCGACTACTCTCGTTCGGGTATCTCTGCTTTTCATGAAATGTCATTGGAAGTAAACACTGAATCCGGTATGTTTCATTCGACAACTCTGTCTTTCCTTCATATCTAACTTTTTCTCAAGGTGAAGGCAGCTCCAATGATACTCAGACTCCTGTAGATCTTGAAGAGGCTGGTCTACACTACAATAATTCAGGAGAAGGCAGCATCGTTGTGACGCATTCTGAAGGCGAAGAATCGATGATCATGCCTCAAGACGACGATCTGATGGAAATGGCGTATCCTGGAGGTGACGAATCGATGGTCACCGACGTTGATACTAATGTCGCTGTCGAGTCGCATGTCGAGTCGCATGTCGAGTCAGAATTAGAGCCTGTCAAGTTATTGGCTAATGATGAAGGTATGAAGTCACCTTACAACGAGGTGCTGAAATATGAACTCTATTTTTTTCAGCTCATGGTGATGCACAAATGGATGACGGTATTACCTTGACGCTCCAACTGACTTTCTTTCTTGACGAGCCCGCCAACAGGACACGAGAGTGACTTTGCAGCACCAGCTGTCATCATTATTCCCCTTAGATCACCTGCACCAATCGCAGACGGCGGTGCAGAGCTGGCACATATGGTTGACAGCGAGTCCGCAACACCAGCTATAGTCGAAGATGCGTTCATCGCTTCCTCTAGGTCACCTACGCCAGCCGAAATGCTACAACAGACAATATTCTCATCAAGGGAGGCTTCTGTGGTCACTTCACTACAGAAACAACATAGTCTTTCTTGGCCAGCTACAACACCGTCGGCACCTGCATCGCCTAAGTGCAACCCTTCACCGCTACTGGCTATCTCTGTCCCCGCCACAAACACTAGTCAGCCGACACAACAAAGGCCTGTCTTCACCGTATCAAGTCCCATTTCAAGCTATTCAGAACATGAACGTGAAGTATCTCTACCAATTGCGAAGTCTGATCATGTAGGGCCAATATACATCCCAGTGCCGAACCCTCCGACACCAGTACCTGCCCCTCCGCCCGGGGTCAACATCACGCCTAATTCGGATGGTGGGTCCGAGATTTTGGTGCCGCGCATGGTCGCTGTTACAACTTCTGACTCGGCTGAATTTCCTGGGCTCTCTAAAACTAGTCCTGAAACTCCCGTGCACGAACGCGTCGAGGAGCCTCAGGTACAAGTCCCTATGCCGCTGTTCTTGCCAGGATCGAGATCCCAATCGCCACCTCACACTCAACTCAACAACGCCTCACACGAATCCTCAAGGCCTTTCCTGGAGTCTCCACCGCCCTCACGAAAACCCACTCACCAAACCCCATCGAAATCTCAGTCCATGCGTCCGGCGACGCTCGTCGTTTCAACTTCCCCGACCAAGCCTCCTGCTACGATATTCAATACGCCCTATAAAAAGCTAAAGAGAAAGAACAGCGACCGTAGTATTATCTCGATTCAGTCGATCCCACGAAAATCACCTACACTCATGCGTCCAGTCATCGCTGCGCGGCCGCCTGCCACTCCGCGACCGAAATCCTCACCCGAAACGATCGTCATACCGACTTGTGTACCCTCGCGCTCGCTGTCCCCTCTTTCTGTCCTTAACTCGGAGACTGAACTTTCCGATGCTGGGTCGGATGTGGTGAGGGTAATACGAAAGAAGGAGCCTAGGAAGGATGAGAAAATTAAAACTCAGCTCGGCTCAAATGCGAGTACAAGTACATCTGTCGGTCCTAGCATTGACCCCGTTTTGGGTAAAGGCACGCAGCGCATCAATCTCTTACAGAAGCTTCAGGGGAAGAAAGGAGAAAGTGCTGCTTTGACGAGGGTTAGGAAGAGGAAAGCGCTGACGGCGGAACAGATGGAGCCGCCACTAAAGAGGGCTCGGCAGAAAGCATCTGTGTCTATGCCTGTGCCCATGCCTAATGCAGAGGTGGAAAGGGGGATACGTGTGAACCGCGAGAGGATGAGTGTTGGGTCATCCGGTGCGCGTGCGGGTGGGAGAGGGAAGACGAAGACAATGGAGATGGAGACGGAAGATGCTAAGGAGTATAAGTTGACGCATAATAAGATGAAGACGCCACCTGTGAAGGGTGATAAAAAGTTGAGGCCGCGTGCGCCGCCGATGGGTGTGAACTGGCCACAGAAGAATGCGTCGGGGGATAAGAAGTTTGATAATCAGGTATGTATGTGAGCTGTTTGGATGGTGTGATTATGCTGATGTCGCGTTTTAGTTCATTGAGTGCGAGAAGTGGGCACTTTCTTTTTCTGAGCGTATTGGGGAATGACGTAATGGACATTTTAGATGTTTTCTGTGGTACCACTATGGGTGTATTGGTATCATGGACTCAAATGATCCCGTTGCGATAGGTGACAAGAGGTTCATATGCCCCCCATGTTCGGGTGGCAGGTAGGTTCTTTTCCTTTCACTATGCAGCTTGAACCAACTAACCATTCTCTGCTCCTTGACAGTGCGAGTATGTATTGCCTTGCTAAGCGGTACCAGTTTAGTGATTGATTAAACAAAATCAACAGTTTCTATGCTTCCAAGCGACAACATAGTCTGTGCACGCCCTGATTGCGAAAAAGAGGAAAAGAAAGAAGATGAGTTTTTCATGACAGCAATCATCGGTCGTTATATCAAGATATCAGGCGGGACAGGGAGAAAGTATATGTGGCTTGTCAAATGGGACGGGTGAGCCTCTTCTTTTTTCCGTCATTCGAATCTTTAAGTGTTATCCCAAATAGATACTCAATTAGGGAATGTACGTGGGAAGAGGAAGACGGAATGTCGGATCCGCACAATTTCATCCAGGATTTCTATCGGAGGGCTACAAGGGAAGGAAAAGACCCGGAGGAGGACCCATATTCGACTATTTTGCTACGTGAGGCTATTCTTGGAGGGTGGACTGACCCGAATGCTTGAAAAATGTGACTCGATTGCTCTGGACAACGATCCACTGCCGGTGCGGTATGTACAGCTGCCTTGTTATCCTGCGTCTTTCCTCCACGCCTTTGTTCAGCCCTTCGTTTTGATAGATTACTGTTTAACAAGTGGAATGCCCTTTATTGGCCTCGTTGTTCGTCCAGGTGTGCAATTATTCGTGGATATGAACATTGATATCTTGGGTGTCTCTGCCATTGTGTGTTGCGTTTGGGACTTACTCCCTTTCCATCCGCATGGCTATCATCAACCATATAATGTTACGTTGAACTGCCTGAACATTGTTTACCTATACTACTGATCGTACTATGGTAGTCGTTGCGCCTCATCTCTGTTATACCTCAGGAGGTTAACATATACACTACGATTCTCAAATTCGTCTCATATATACGTGCAAATCAACATCATAGTAGATAAATTTTCCCCGAGGGCTTTTTTCGCTGGTAGAAAACCTTGTATAAATTGTACCATGACATAGTAGATCAAGTTCTCCCGCTTGTCTCTTAACCGGTTATGCTCTCCATACGCCCCACTTGTCTTCCTGCCTCACGCTATCGGCTGGGGTTCCTGAGAACTTTCGCTGGGTACGTCTGCTAAATGGTTCAACCACTGCCAATGGGTCAAATGAACCACGGGACCCCAGACCCCTTGTTCTATTGCAAACAACCTCACCACTCTACCATGGCAGTCTGGTCGGCTTCTTCCTGTACTTCTATGAAAACTTTGAACGTGATCTCCACCAGCAACTCTATTGAGAGTGCAGCCAGGGATCGACGCAAGTTGACATTCTATTTTATTGCGGAAAAGAGGATAGACTT